>JANHGN010022854.1:0-64021 GCA_024605025.1 Megaceryle maxima | reverse complement strand
GGGTTTTGGGGTCCTCTGAGGGGGTTTTGGGGTCCCCAGGGATGGGTTGGCGTCCCCTGAGGGGGTTTTGGGGTCCCCAGGGATGGGTTAGGGTCACCTGAGGGGGTTTTGGGGTCTCCTGAGGGGGTTTTGGGGTCCCCAGGGGAGGGTTGGGGTCCCCAGAGGGGGTTTTGGGGTCCCCCGGGGGGCGTTTGAAATCCCCCAGGGTGCGGCTTGGGGGCCCTCCCCCCTAATTACCCCTAATTACCCCCAATTACCTCCTAGCCACCCCCTAATTAGCCCCTAATTAACCCTAATCACACCATAATTACCCCCTAATCACCCCTAATTACCCCAATCACCCCTAATCTCCCCTAATTACCCCTAATCACCACTAATTACACCCTAATCACCCCCTAATTAACACCTTAATATCCCTAATCACCCCTAATCTCCCCCTAATTACCTCCTCATTACTCCTAATCACCCCCTAATTACTCTTAATCACCCCATAATCACTCCTAATTACACTAATTACCCCTTATTACTCCTAATCACCCCCTTATCTCCCCCTAATTACCCCCTAATTACCCCTAACCACCCCCTAATTACCCCAATTACCCCTAATCACACCCGAATTACCCCCTACTTACCCCTAATCACACCCTAATTACCCCCTAGTTACCCCTAACCACACCCTAATTACACCCTAATTACCCCTAATCACACCCAAATTACACCCTAATTACCCCTAACCACACCCTAATTACCCCTAATTACCCCTAATCACACCCTAATTACCCCCTAATTACCCGTAACCACACCCTAATTACCCCAATCACACCCTAATAACCCCTACTTACCCCTAATCACACCCTAATTACACCTAATTACCCCTAACCCCACCCTACCTACCCCCCACCCACCCCCCACTCCCCCCCCCCCCCCCCCCCGACACCTGCAGCGTCTCCTTGCCCGGAGGCATTGCTGCCAAATGGGGCACCTCACCCAAATTGTCCACCCAACCCTCTCACCAGCTGAGACGTGACTTACTTGGGACTTCTCCAGTGCCTTCCCACAATGCCCTCTGTAGGCTCCACAGGAATAGAGCACCATGCTCCCAGTGAGGGTGGAATGGGGCAGGGCTGGGGCTGCAGCGGGCTGAGGCTGCCTGGGATCCAACAAGCGGGCACGGAGCCGGTGGGGACCTGGCCATGGCTCCTGGGCCACGCTGGATGCTCCCAAGTGGTGGTACCAGCGGTGCCAGCTGCCTCGGGGAGCTCCACGGCGAGGAGGTAAGCTGGGAGCTGCTGTTAGCATGCCTTCCATCTCAGACAGGGGTGCTTTGACGCTCAGAATGTTTTTAATTATTTGTTGGAAGATTTTGAGAGTTCCTAGGGTAATGGAGAGGCCTCAATCAGTGTTTCCTAGCTGAAGGCATCTAGGGATGTGCGTTCCCTCGTCTTAGTCATAGCTGAACCTTGCGTCATGAGCAGAGCTTGTGCCAAGTGCCTGGGTGGTTCCTTGGTGACTCTGGTAGTGGGTCTCGGTGGCTGGCAGCTCTGGGCGTGTTGGAGTTTGCACCAAGCACAACGGAATTTGCAGTGAAGTGGCTGTTTCTCCTAAATTATCACTTATTATTTTGCCTTGCCACAGCACGGTGCACTGAGCCTCGCAGGGAAGGCACAAAACCTCGTTTGGGGGAGTAGCAAAGTAACTCTGAAAGAAAAAGGGGTTTTGGCTTGCCAAGGTGAGTTAGCGGCCACAGCTGCAGCCCTGTGTTGCTGTTCCTTGTGAGGCTGTGCAGTTCCTTGTGCTCAGGACCCATTCAGTATCGATACTCGAGCAGGAAATGAGTCCCCACTGCTTCTTTTTTCCTAGAAGAAAATATCAGCAGATGCCCCCGACAAACTAAACTTGCCCTTCCAAGTAGGAAAAATCACAAAGAACAGATTCACTTCCCTTCATGGCCTCAGACTTGGTGTTATCTGGGTGAACTGTGGGAGGTGTTAGTCCAGAATCTTTTTTTAATACTGTGATTGCCTCGAGCATTCATAAAATCACGTTTGGGGGGGAGGTGGGAGGAAGGGTCCCAGATGACTGACCTGGGGGCAATAGCCCTGGCTGAGGGCATCTCAGCTCTGAGGTGGCTCGTGAGCTCTGGCAGCACAGGATGGCACACGACTGCCTGATGGGCGGCTTCACTGCTACGTAACCCGCGCGTCTGCCTGCGAGGCTTTGGAGTTTAGGTTGGAGATTTGTCTCTGCCCTGTGACCCACAAGCACGTTGAGGCACCACGCACCATCTCCTGAGAGCTGTGGTGCCACTGTCTTCCTCAGCAGTGCAGTGGAGCTGGGAGAGCATGGAGGAGCTCGGTGTGGTGCGGTCTAGTGCAGCGCAGAAAGGAGAATGCAACAGAGCCAGATGTTGCCAGTGGGGAAGCAGAGTGGCCAAGAGCTGTCGCCAGGACAAACATAACGCTGATGTGTATCAGTCACACCCTTTCTCCTGCTCTTTGTGGCTGCCTTCCCACCATCAAACAACCTTCATCCCTCCTGTGTCCTCTCCCACCCCTTTCTTCCATCCTCTGCGAGACACTGAAGGGGCTGCAGCAGGGCTAATACTTCTCCATACGTGGTACCCACTGCTAATCACCTCAGGGGGCTGTTTCAGCTTCTCTCCAGCCCCAGTGGGTATCGTGTGGGGAAGAGATGAAGAGGCTTGTGGTGTTGGCTGCTTCAGAGTGCACATGGGCAGTGCTGATGGGCTCCACTCATTTTTCCTCGTGCCCACCCTGCAAGTCCTTCCCCCCTCCCCAGCAGCGTGGTACTTCACAAAAGCATATGACACAGTGTGATCTGATACTGTACTATCCTTGGAAAGGGAAAAAAAAAATGTACTGAGTGATTTCTTTTGGTTTAAGCTGTGTAATTGCTAAGGAAAACATATCCTCTTCTAGTGGCTTTTCTTTTATTGTCGTGTTTAGGAAGTTTCTTTGCATGTCAAAACATTTTGTCTGTTTTTACTGAAATCCTTCCATGAAGGAATGATTGTTTGTACAAACAGACTGACATGTTGATACAGGCTGACAACTGCATGGCTAAGACCAAAAATAAAATGTAAAGTAAACACATTTGCATAAGCTTATAATATGACCCAGTTCTTACAAAGCAGAGGAAATGGGGAGATGTGAATCTAAGCAGCTTATCTTGCATCTCCCCTTTCTGCTGTGCCCCTCATTCTTAACCTCTGCTCCGTGAGTGCCATGGGAGAGTTGTCTGATTTTTCCATTCAGACTCAAAGCAACAGGTCCCTCTTGTAGTTCACTTATGGTTTTGTTCTGCTTAGAAAGCAGGGCATGGAGAAGGGAGCATTCCCAGCTTTCCCCTCATGTGAAACCGGTTGCTCTTTCCATCCTTTTTTCTTCTCGGTTACATTTTAAAAGGCTTCTGTCAATGTATTTCCCATCACTTTCAAATTGCATTGACATCTTGCTGTTTTGTGTCATAACTATGTAGCATCGCAAAGTGCTGATTTGGTACTATCCGTTTCTTGATCTGCTTGTGGCATGGTTTCCTTAAGGATCTTGAGATCAGCGCCTCTGTTTTCCAGCTGAGGAAACCAGAGCATTGAGCAGCAATTTCCTTTTGGACATCCAGCAGCTCTGTGGTAGAGCCGAAAGCAAGAGCTGGATCATCGGTGTCCTGGCTGAGTGCAGGGAGGTTCCTCAGTGCTCAGCTGCCTGGAAATAATAACAGCTCCCTGATGTATGTGGATGATTATCTGGAAACAAGAGCCCTTGCCCAGAAGCCCAGGGCTGTTTGTCCTATGGCTCGTGGCATCGGTCAGGTCTACGCTCTTGGGTGGCTTTCACAAAGCAATTCCCCGAAAACTTATGTGAATCCTGAAAATACCTTTTGAAGGGTCAAACCCTGAACCAGTCTGTCCTAGAGGGAGCTGGAGGAGACCTTACAATCAAAGCTGCAGTGGACCCGTGCTGTGTAGTTGGGGAGAAGGAATGAAGGAGGTCTTGTAAAAATAAAGTTCTTGTAGCAGGAAGATGCTTAAACTCAACTGTCAGATGGTTAAGATGGACTCCAGGTCCAGATGTTTCTTTGACTTGCACTCCAGGTCCAGACTTCAAAGAACGTTTCTTTGACTTGCACAATTTCTGCCCGCAGTTAAACATCCCTTTGGCTTTTGGGCTTTCTACAGGCAACTGCTGGTGGAGGAACTGCTGAACTCAACACAGCAGTGTCATCAGAATGTCAGAAGTCCCCTCAGCCCTCTGCAAGTCTGTCCCACCTGATGTCCGTGGCCCTTTCTTTAAAGTTGGTCGTAGAGGGTCAAAGGTAACTTTTCTAGCAGCTTTGAACATAGCCCCTTTCTTTTTGATATGGAAGAGCCAATTGATGCCAAATTGCCTGACTAACAGAGCCCTTGTGAGTAACCCTAGCGATGGATGGAACAGAATAATCATTTCCAGAACTGCTGAAGAGATCTTGAAGCCCTGTTCTCTCAGGGCATGAGCAATTCCTGTGCACAGTCATGAAGCGTGTGAATTTCTGGAGGATAGTGGGGTTTAAGTGAATATTTATTTCTGAGTTTGCTTTACCCTCTTTTAGGCAATTACTAGCTTGGTGCATTAGCTTCCATACCTCACTCGGATGTTCATTATTTCAGGAGCTGACGAGCTCAGTCCTCGGAGCCGTGAGGTCTCCCAGTGACCCTGATGTCACTCTCCTTTGCATGTCCAGTTCTCCATCCTGCAGGCTTCAAGCAATCCATAGGGCTTGGCTCAGCAGCCCACGCTCCCTCCGGAGCTGCGGGAAAGCAGCTGGTTTCCTGCCATCCCCTCTGCCTCTGGGTACGGACCAAAGGGAACCGGAGGATCAGAGCTCAGTTTGTTATCCATCTGACCTCGTGGTCATCTGGGGAGGCTTTGCCAATGACATTGCACATGAGTAGAGTGGTACAAGGGTGCTTTGTCATGGCAGTGTCATCTGGGAATAACTTTGTGGAGTATTATTTAGTGTTGGGGTGTTTTTCCTGTGTTGTTACATATGCTGGTAAGAGTCTAACAAGAAAAATATGTGTTTATGAGAATCCTAGACACAGTGTCCCCACCGCCAGACCCTTCATGTGTCTTTATTTTGTTGGATTTTGGGTGTGTGTCACTCTTTACAGGAATCGCGCACCCAGCCTTAAAGAGTGTCAAGATACTGAGGGTTACAAGCCCTGATTTTGATTTCCAAAAGGCAGAGGTGGGGCTGTGACATCCAAGTGATTCACTCGGTGTGCTTGTCCCACAGCTGCCATTGGATCTTCTGAACCGGTGGGGTTTGGGTAAATAGCCTTGGAGAGCTAGAGGAAAAACGCTGGGTTTGGGAGGGAACAGGAGAGCTGGGAAGGGGTTAATTTACATTTGTATTTTGTCATTCTGGGTATTTTTATGTAACACAACCACTTTAGAACACTAGTAATACTTTTTTTTTTTTTTGAGCTCTGCTGTGGTATGTTGCAGGTTTTGTGGCTTTTGCAGTTTTCTTAGAAGGACTGGGAAGAGTTTTAGAGTATGTGGGAAAAATACGTGGCTGGAACTGGGTTTGTGAATGCGCCAGTCCCAGCTGATGTGTGTTTATGGCCAGGGTGCTCAAATAGGAGCAGAGCTGAATGTGACTCATGATTTTTAACCATGGTCTCCCACACTCCCCTGTGGTAGCTTCAACTTGACCCAAATGGGCGACCTGAGTCTGTATTTGCAGGTTTCGTAGGTGTTTTGGAGTGGAAGGGAAAATGCTGTGGCTAGAGCTTGAAGTAGCTTATGGAAGCACCAGATCCTCTTCCTGGACTTGCTACGAGTTTTCTGAGAAACTATAGACCAGACACATATTTCCCTCCTCTGCCTTGGTATTGTTATTTAGGAGTTGGGAATAATTAGCTGTTTTTTGACTGTTGCATCTGTTCAGACCACCACTAACTGGAACTTGACTTTAAACAACGTGGCCAGACACAACAGCAAGATGTTAGTCTGAACATTTGGCTTGTCTGATAATTTTCATAGCTAATCTATCAGATAAAACTGATGAACACATCTCCTTCCTGACTCTGGTCTAAATGATGGCTTAACAGTTGTGTATTTCTGCACCAGTGGAATTTTTTTTTTTTTTTTTAGCCAACATAATTATGTTGCTTCTGGTGTGGGTGACACTGATTTTTGGACTGGAGATGGTAATAATGCAAACGTGATGTAGGAATTCAACACCAAAGAACATGAAGCTTGACTTCACTGAAGCTGCTGGGGAAGGGTCTAGAGAACAGGTCTTAGGAGGAGCAGTTGCAGGAACTGGGGTTGTTCAGCCTGGAGAAAAGGAGGCTCAGGGTGAGACTTTCTTGCTCTTGACAGTTCCCTGACAGGAGGTTGGAGCCAGGTGGGGTTGGGCTCTGCTCCCGAGGAACAAGTGACAGGACAAGAGGAAACAGCCTCCAGTCAAGCCAGGGGAGATTTAGGTTGGACATGAGGTAAAACTTCCCGAAAGGGTTGTTAAGCAATGGAACACGCTGCCCAGGGCAGTGGTGGAGTCCCCATCCCTGGCAGGCTTTCAAAGCTGTGGTGCTGAGGGACATTGTTTAGTGGTGCCCTGGCAGTGCAGGGTGGACAGTTGGACTCAATGATCTTAAAAGTCACTTCCAGCCAAAACAGTTCTATGATTCTGTGACTCCCAGCTCAGAAGTAGGAGATTATGAGGATATTATTTAAGTCCTCTGGATATCATCTGATGTGAACCATATGAACCAAGTCCCCTGATGAAGGAGGTGGCTAATAAATCCAGCCAGTGATGATTCTACCACCCCAGCTTCCAAAGCTCACTTGTTCATGCTGGTCAATAAAAATATATTGGAGAGATGTGTACTTCTTATTTCTTCAAATTCTCAGCTTTGCTACCCTGCATCTCACAGGTCAACTGCACTGGGGTTTTTTTGTGTCATATGTGTTGGGGAGCAAGACAAGGCTTGAGCTGTCATCTTCTGTGGGGAGTTGCTGGGAAGCATCACCCTGATGGTAGTCAGGCTGCAGATGGTTTACACAAGCTTTGTAAATCCAGTGCTTTGGGAATATGGTTGTCCTCACTAGGGTATGCTAGAATAAACTCAGCCAGCTACTTCCATGAAGTGTGGGAGCAATGAGTCACGCTACACAGATTGGCTTACGTAGGAAAACTCCCTGCTAGGTGTCAGAAGAGAATGTGCTTTATGCCTGTAGCCTCTGCGGTTGGGCAACACATGCTGTAAAAATGTTCTGGATGTGCAGCAAACCAGCTAGAGCTGGGTGCTCTGACCAGATCACAGGAACACCCAAATCCTACACAAATGTCCAAAAACTTCAGTGGGAAAAGAGGATGCAAAATAAACTTAGACTTGTGGCAGCATTTGACAGGGCTATGATTTATCCCTTCTAAAGAGCACATTTGTCAGATGCACCCTGATGGATGGAGGCTTGGATGGAGTTGTTGCTGCTCGTGGCAGGATGTCCGAGATCGTCAGCTCCCTCCTTCCCCATTCCCATCACAGAAACCCTTGAGGAAGGGAATAGCCCCACTCTGAAACTGTTTGTAAGCTGGTTAGATCAGGATCCCCAGACTGCTTCAAGGGCTGCTGGAGAATATATTTATAATATTTTTTTATGGCCTTTTATGAAAAAGGAAGTCAGGCCTGGGCTGGTGAGACTGAAAGAGCAGGGAGTGGATTGGCTGTCAAGGGTCAGCCTCCCAATAGCCCTGTGATCAAAGGCTGCTCTCAGCAGCATGAGTTTATAGGCAGCCAAGACAAACAATGAACAACTTTATCTCCTTTCAGGAAAAAAAAAAAAAAAAAAGACAGACTTAAGTTCCAGGAAACCATTTCTGGACCAGAGAAATTTTGGTTGTTATTCCTTCCCCTACAATGCATTTGTTTCTAGATGAAGGATGCTAACAGGGAGACAGCGGAGCAAAGCCCAAACATGAACCAAGTTGTGCCATGTTCTTGGTTGGTGTAAATTGGCTCAGACCCAGGGAAGTGAAAGCAGCACAACCAGTTTACTGCAGCTGAGAATCTGGCCTTCACCAGCAGCTGTCACTGGAAAAGCAGGAGGGAAGCTCTGGGTTGAACCGTGGCCATTTCCCTGAGTTCGATCCCTTCTCTGAAGGTGTTGCCTCATTTGTTTGCAGCTGGAACGTTGCCTGTTTGGCTGTCCCAGCTGTGGCCTCCAGTGTCAGCTGGTCAGAACACAGCTGGCCGGTTTTAAACGTGCTGGCTTCAGTGTCAACTCGCTGAATAAAGTGAACAGAAGGGAAAAATATTTTGGGCTCCTGTGTACTTGATTATTTGTTTGGGAGGCGAGGAAGATATGAGAAGAAAGCCTCTTATTCCTAAAATGGAAAAAGTTGCAAAACTTGTAGTTGGGTTTGGATCCGAGGGAGGGGAATCTTCTCAAAATGCAGAGTGTTCTTGATTTAGGATTTCCTGTTGGATATGTTTCAGAACACTATTTAAGTCCTAAGTGGCCAGATTCTCAGCTAGAATAAATCTGTAAAGCTCCGTTGATATGAATCAATACAGGACATTGACCTCAGCTTAAGATCTCGGGCCGAGGTCTGGTGGTGGATTGCAAAGTTCTGTCCTTGCTCAGGGCTTCAGAGCGGGATTAAATCAACAGAGAAGTGGTAGTCCCAAGGTTCAGAGCTGGGGGGGAAGGGGGGTTAATCCCCCTGCAGTGCAGACACCCCCAGCGATTTGGGGGTTGGACTGTTCTTAGAAGGTGTAAACATCTTCACTCTGCTTGGGCTGTAAGGTTTGTTTTGGTGTTTACTCTAGATGGGCCCGGCCAAATCAGTCTGGGGGAGGCAGGAAGCCCCCCACCTTTCAGACAAACATCCTTGAAGATTTTTGTAGACGTCACTGCTGTCTGTGCTAAATATTTCTACCCTTCTACACACTGAACATGGAAAATATTGTGAGAAAAGCTTGCTGAGCCAGGATTTAGTGCTGAGAATAGAGGCAAAAAGCCCTGGGGGTTCAAAAGAACATATTTCCGTAGTCTTTCCAGATGTCCCTACAAAACTGTAGCAGAGAGCTGGAAGAGCATGGCTGGTTCCAGAGATGGGTGCTCCTGAAATGATAATAGGTTTTGATACCTTGAGCTGTAGGACAGAGCCATGGGAATGGAGCTGCTTCCGAAACAAAGGATGAAGCAGTCAGGAATATTTCACTTCCCATCCACCCCAGTGCTCTCAAAGAGATAAATGTTATCTCCTGTCAGGGAATTTAGGGACAGAATGGGGAAGAGGAAGCCGAAGTTGGGTCCAGGCCTGTGGCATAATCAACAGCAGGACAGTACAGTATGTACCATGTACCATGCACCAGTACGGCTGAGGGGTTGACCTGCTGGGAAGCAGCTCTGCAGAGAAGGACCTGGGAGTGCCGGTGAACGGTAAGTTCACCGTGAGCCAGAAATGTGCTCTTGTAGTCAAGAAGGCCAGTGGTCTCCTGGGGTGCATTAATAAGAGTGTGACCAGCAGGTTAAGGGAATTTCTTCTCCCCCTTCACTCTGCCTTAGTGAGTGGAGTGTTGTGTCCAGTTTTGGGCTCCCCGGTTCAAGAGAAACAGGGAACTGCTGGAGAGAGTCCAGCAGAAGCTGGGAAGATGCTGAGGGGCTGGAGCATCTCTGTGGCCAGCACAGGCTGAGAGCCCTGGGGCTGTGCAGCTGGAGAAAAGCAGCCTGAGAGGGGAGCTGAGCAAGAGCTAAAGGGCCCCTTTAGGGAGGCAAGAGGACGGGGCCAGACTCTTGTCAGTAGTGCCCAGTGACAGGACAAGGGGCAGCAGGCACCAACTGGAACCCAGAAGGTTCCAGCTGAGCAGAAGGAGAAGGTTCTTTGGTGTGAGGTGTGGGAGCCTGTGCCAGGCTGCCCAGAGAGGCTGTGAAGTCTCCTTCTCTGGGGAGATTCCAAACCTGCCTGGACCCTGCGCTGCTGGGCCCCCTGCTCTGGGTGACCCTGCTGGGTGGAGCAGGGGGGTGGCACCAGAGCATCTCCAGAGGGCCCTTCCAGCAACCAAAATTCTGTGACAGGTCTTCTGAGTCTCTGTCCCAGGGTTTTACAACACAAAGTTAATAAAGCAGTGAAAATGCAGCCAGCTCAGGGTGGACAGGCATTCATGGAGTGGGTTGCTGTGCTCCAGCAGAAGGGTCTGAGCTGAAGCAGAGAGACTTGTTGATGGTCTGAGTTTGTTTTTTGAGTACCTTTAGATTTATTATTTTTTCTCTTATCCTTCCTCCCACCATGGGAAGGAGCAGCTGCTGGCAAGGATTTCCAGAGCTGGGACAGGAGGTCCTAGGCCTCCTTTCCCTGGCTGGTGCTGCTGGTCCAGGAAATACTCCCACGTCCCTGACCTTCATTTCACACCCAATAGCAAGGGCTGGGCTGCATCCACTGCTGCCATCTCCCCTCGGTGTCTCATTCAGTCCACGTACTTTCCATTCCTCTTTCTTCCTCCTTCCCTTCAGAGCCAACACTGCAGCAGCCTGTGAGTGACAGCAAAAACTGAGCAACTTTATTTTGTTGAACTTTATTGACTTTATTTTAAGCTTTGTTCAGCTTGCTGCCTGCTGCTCCTGCCTCGTAGGAGCAGCTGAACTCCAGAAGCACAGGAGTGTGACAGTCGGGTATTAACGTGCCTGGCACCTTCAGAAGGTCTAAGAAAGTGAGGTACCAGCTTCCCCTGGGTTTTTAGTGAAGTTCAAATCTCCAGTTCCTAGAAGGTGCCTATGAGTCCCCCAGCCAAAACACACTGCATTTTCATAATGTGTTTCATTATTTATACGGTATTTCTGCATAATTACCAGACTCACACGAAGGTCTCAGGGTGCTCTGCAGATGCCAAGGGATGACCTCATCTGTAATTAATGAAGCTCCGGTGACCGATAGACCTCTGACTTGCTCAGAGCACAAAGCACTGGGCAATGTGAGCCAGCTCCGTACCTCCGCCCTGATGAGTTACCCCCATTCTGCCACTACAGAGAAGCTGGAAATCCAGTTTAACCATCTGCTTGGGAATTCCCCTGTAGCTGGAGGGGATTGAGCATTCCCACACCCCAGCATCAAGGGTGCGGTTAAGATGAAGGACGCATGCGTGGGATTCGTGTGCGCTGCCTAAGCCAGGCTGACCCCCACAACTGTCCCTTTGGATCTGGGACAACTGCTCGGGCCCCAGCGTGGTACTTTGGACTGCCTACTATTCCCAGGGGTTGGACAGTGTGTCCTCAGCATCCTGAAAGCTCAGTGGCCCAAGTTTGTGCTGGGATGTAGCGGAGAGTGTCTGGTGTGTGGATGTTGGGAGTCTTCCCCATCTCGCCAGGTTAGAGGACCTGCAGAACCCTGGGTGTTACTTGCTCTGAAAGCAAATAACAGAGCCAGAATGCACTCGGGCAGAACAGACTGGATGGTGGGGAGTATTCTCAAAAAGGGCAAGAGCTCCCCCTACAAGTAAGGGCCTCCTAAAAGATCTGTAAGCACCCTGAAATGTCTTTGAATGGTCTGCAGCACAGCGCTATGAGGATCTTGTCCTCCAGGCTCTTAGGTCACATCATCTTCCATGGGCAAACAAGTTAGAAAGCCCCAGCTGTTGAACAACACATACAGCAGCACATGCTTCAAAGCCAGGGAGAAGCCCATCATGCAGTGACTCCCAAGCCATCTTATGGACCATCACTGGTCTGCAGGGTTCGGGGATGTTTTGCAACTGTGATTGGATTTTTCATTCATCCAAATTTCTTCACAGAAGTAGCCATTCGTTAAGTCTAATGGGGAAATGATCTGTTGGTGGAGGAGCTTGTAGTTCACCATTGACTGTGAACTGCAGAAGCCCTGCTGCTGTAACAAGACAGGGGAAGGTGGTGGTGGTCTGCAGTCACTGGTGGTATAGAATGAGCTGAGAACATCACCTGGAGGGTCCTGTCATAGTCTGCAGTATCAGGTGTGACTGTGGTTTAGTCTATTGCCAAAACCTGTAGCTTATTATCTAAGAGGAGGTTGAGAGGCCAGCAGCAGAGTTGTATATTGTAGCAGTGCTGGGGGGTGGTATTTATTCCTCTGCTGAGAGCAGCACAACAGAGCTAACTGGTTCTTGAGGGGACATTGCCATAGGGATTGGGCAGCAGTTGGAGACCTGTGCTGTGCTGGGTGCAGAGGCTGTTCTTACGACCCAGTGGTCAATATATTGGATAAATCTGTGTCCTGTATGCAAGCCTGGACTGAGTTAGAATTGCCCAGTGACCTACCGGTGTAATGTGCTTTTTTTGGTTTATTTTTACTATCCTCAGATTTTTCTCTACCCCAGAAGTTCATTAGTGCTTTTTTTTCCTCCTCCAGTTCACACATAGTTGGGAAAATGTGCTGCCTTTATTTTCTGCATGGAAGAGACTATTTTCAACTTTGGAAGGTTTTTACTTTGTTTTTATTATTTTTTCTTTTTAAGCTTAATTAACAAAGTGAAATTGCTTTCAGATTCTGTTTTTCAATAGCCAAAACATAAACTGCCAGGTTTGCTTTGGGGATTTTTTGTATGGATTCATTCTGGGGAAAAAGGGATAGGGGAATGAATATTACCTGCTTTTCTGTGATGGGTCAAAACAGCAAGCTTGCCATGAAAATTGACTGTCGTGACGGTACTTTTTAGGGGGAGGAGGGAGGATTAGGGTAAAGAGCAGGAAGAACAGCTCTAGTTCAAGCTCATTTTGGCAAGTAAGCACATATCAGCGCACTCAACGACATTCCACCCTGCCTCTCTTCTTGCTGGATTTACTCAGATGCCGTCAACCTCTTCAACTGCAAGTTTCTTTCACAAATATGGTTTTCATTTTGCACGTTTTGCTGCTGTTTAGGACCTTATCAGTTCCTTGCTTGACAAGAGATGCTTCTGCTTTTTCTTCTTGGATGTCCTCGCCTTCTGCGGTCGAACCTGAGCATTGCCCATTATCGTCGGGTTGTTTTGTTGCAAACTAAATACTTCTCTTCCCTCTTCCCCCTCCCCTGCTGCTGAGCTCCGCAATGGGGAGCGTGGAGGAAGGAAAAATATAGAGCTCATTTATTTTTAAGTAACTGTAACTAATGGCTTGATCAGCTAACGTAGTGGAAAATATGCAAACTGCTTGGAGGAGAGTGGATGTTAAAAATGTAACTTCAACATTATTGAGACATCTTTCAGCTCTAATGACAGACTGAATAACAAACATGTCAGAAACTTTGTTGCTTCTCTAAGCAAAACTGAATAATTGAATTTATTTTCAGTGATGCTTTTGCATTTTACGTATTCAGCTCCTCATCCATTTTGCTGTATCTCTTGTCAGATCTCTTTGTATAAATATTGTATAAATAGATTATTTTTTTTTTTCCCCCGAAATGGTAGAGTGAGCAGGGTAACAGGAATTCTTCACATCTCCTTCTCTGCTCTGCCACACACCTTTTTTGGCTTATCATCATAAGATTAATTCTCAGATACTTCTGTTGTGGCTCCAGCAGGTGCATATGTTTGTTCTAGTTGTCTCTGCTCCTTGAGAAAGATCCTTGGTTGATCTGAACCGGTACCAATTTATTAACTTCTCAGCAACAGCATTAGCTTGCACCAGCTGACAATCTGGTCCCCATAGTCTGGAGTTGAGAAACATCTTTTCAGAGCCTTCGTATAAATTAGAGGCCGCTCATTCTGCTGCGGACAGGGCCATGGCCTCATCTCTGCAAGTCTCCTGTGATGCCAAGGGCTGCACATAACACAGCAGAGTCTATGCTGGGATCCTTTCTCCCAGGGAACAGGGAAATTTGTCCATTTGTCTAACAGAAATAGTCCATTTGTCCAAAGGGACAAGTGTTGAGAGCATGTATTTAAGGTATCCTCCCAGTGCCTGTGTGAGGCAGGTTAATTTGATTTCCATCCTTCCCTGACAGAAGGGCTGGGGAGGACCTGCATGGTACCGTGCCGTGCCTGCCAGCCCCTGCAACTCTGCGTTCCAAGCTGCTCCTTGCCCTTCTTGGCCCAAGGAGCTGAAACGTGCATTTCTCCCTCTCTGGAAGGGAAATCGGACGGCGGAGCCGGCCTGCAGCTTCCCCCCGCACTGCAGTGGGGACACGGCAGCTCAGACACATGGGTTTTGCCTGTGTATTTCTTTTTAATTTAATGCAGAGCTGCAGCAAACCATTCCACCCACAGGTGAGATCTTTGGAAAACTAACTGCCCAAAGCTCTGAAGCTTTCAGCCTTCACGCTAACGCACGGGCCCAGCTGGCTTGAGATTAAAGAGCGCAGTCGAAAACCAAAAAGCATTTGAAATTGCACCACTGAGCTGGCAGGAAATTCCAGCTTTTTGTAGATGTCGGAGGCGTTGGAACGGCGAGGAACCAGAAGGTAATCTTCAGAGGTGAAGCGCATCATCAGCGTTTCAGCGGGGAGGATCACCCCACCCCGAGCTCAGCCTCGGATACGGGTTGTGCATGGGGGACCGCACCCCCCTGTCCCCAGCCTTCCCAAGTGTGGGGAGTGGGGAAGAGGAGGGAAGAGTGTCTTGGCTTGCAGCCTGGCTCATGCTCCAGCTATCTTTATCTGCAGAAGAGGCCTCTTAGGCTTGGTGTGAATCCCAGCGCGGTGCTCGGCACTTGCTCTGCGGATGGAGCTTCGTCGAGCCCCAGGCGTGCCAGAGATCTCCAGTGCAGATTGGACATTTTTGTTGTGCCCAAGATAAATGCTGCCTTTGCTTCTTGGACTTGAATTGCTCGTAGCCTCGGAAGATAAGTCTGAGATTAGCGGGCTCATTAACTGCTCTGAAAGGAGACAGTGTTTTGTGTGGATTGATCGTAGAGAAGATTTGCCTTGGAAGGAACAAGGGTAGGAGACCAAGAAGACTAGGTGGTTTTCTGGACCTTTATCCTATATTAGTGCAGGCGTGTGTGGGCCTGAAATGAGACCGTTGGTGAACATCGATCCCAAAATTGTATTGAAAAATCAGTGCTGAGCACTCATTCCCTTCCTCTCCTAAATGAGCTGCCAAAGATTATCGCTCCGGCAACAATGCTTAGAGGCATCTGAAGAACTCGAGGCCTTCTGTGAAGCCATTGGCACCAATGGGAGACTTCTGCTTCCTCTTCTCTCGTCCCCTTTCCTCCCCCCCACCGAGAGCGGCAGATCTCGGATCAAGCCCTGCCAACACGAGCGGTGGAGAACAGAATCTGCATTGACGACAGATGGAACGAATGTTATGGATGCATCCCAGGCCCCGAGCTGTTGCGCCACATAAATCAGTAGCAAAACTTTGCCAACTCAGAATGCTTCGCAGGACTAGACTTTCAGCCAGCTTAATGTCTGGCTTTGCAACCCCAAAATTGCATGGTCAAAAAAATATAGTGAATGTGCGTGCCCTTACTTGAACTTCCAGCCAGCGGAGCTGGTTTCGGTCCAGCTCGTGGAGATGAATGCGTCTCCATGATAAGCCACTTCTAAAAGAGAATTTATTGTTGGAAATCTTGTCGTTGAATTGAAGCAACGGGCCGCGGATGCTGCAGATGAAGTGTGAGGTTCCAGGCTGCAGATGCTATCAGAGCTGCACGGGTGGCTGGATGCGTGCGATGTGGCCAACCCCCGCCGGTCAAACGCGATTAGATAGCGAAATAATCAGGGGACCGAAAATATTTCATCTCGCTCTCGTCGCTTGTGTGCCGGTTGCTGGACCCGCCGCTTTGCAGAGAAGAGCTTAAACCACACAAACATCGCGTGTGAAAACTCACTCCCGTCGTGAAAGCTGCTTCCCATACACTGCATAAATCCCAAGCGCTTGGGATTTAAGACCAAAAAAAAAAAAAAAGGCAAATAAAAAGATTTGTTGTTAAAATTATGACTTGGCAGCCCTCTACGTGTGCGTGGGGGGGAAGCGCCTGCAACCTTTTTAGAGGCAAACTTGCCCTTTGGAAAAGGAACTTCCATTAAAGCAAAAAGGCTTCACCCTTCTCGGTGGGTTTTTGGCAGCGCGAGGGGGAGAGGAAAGGCTGAACTGATCCCTTCAGCTTTCTCACTCCATTTCAGCAATGATAAAATGAAACATTTTAATGCAGCATTTTATATCTCCGACAGCTGTGGTAGCCTCGTGTTTACAGAAGACATCCTGTTGTTTAAGGGAGACACTTCTGCCTTGCTGAAATGGAAACGTTTGGGGTTTTGGTTGGGTTTTTTCTCTCCCCTAACTGCCGTTTTATGCAGTTTCCACCCCGAGAAGCTGTGACAGCGGTGGCTCTCTGCAAAATCGGGGATTTGTAACAGAGGCTTCTCCGTCAAAAAGCAGATTCAGCTTATGGACAAACTGCCTCGGCACCCACACGGGGCTGAGCGTCACTTGGAAGGGAGCTGGGGGGTCGGACCAAACCCTGGCGGTCGTGGAGAGTCTCTCCGCAGCGCTCTGGCCAGCACGTGAGCATATCCTTCTGGTATTGGCATCCCAGCCCTCGCGCCTGCGGCAGAGCGGGATGAATTAGAAGGAAATGCCACCCAGGGAACAAACTGGTCATTGTTTGAAAGAGTTGATGGCTCTCGGATGAGCAGCAGGATCGCTCTGCAAGTGTCTGCAAAGGAAGGAGGCTGCGTCCAGCTCGCTGCGTTGCACGGCAGACGGGCGAGCGAGGCTGGGCATGCTTTGCTGCCCTACCAGGAGAAGAGCGATTTGCCTATGTTTTTGGTTCCTTGATCTTTCTAAATAAACAGTTTCTTTGTACTCAGAAAGCAAAAAACAACAATGAAAAAAAAAAAAACCCAACCACTTTTGCAGCTGTTGCTGCAGAGCAAAGCAGTTTGGGGGAAGCAGGAGCATGGTGGGGACCTCCACCTGCTGGCAGCCCCATTTGGGGTTCTTCAAGGGCTGTCAAAGCCTTGCTCCTTGGAGCAGGGTGATGGGAAGAATAGCTCCGAGCTTTAAATAGCTTTTTCAGCTTTGGATCTCCCAGCCTGCTCCACGTTAGGATTTTCCCCAGCCTCGTGGGACTTTCTGGATTTGTTTAGTTGTTGCTTTGCCTCTGGAAAGGCTCGTGGGGGCTTGGTAGGATGCTCAGGGTCACTGGGCAAATAGCAGCAGAGCCTGAATTAGTAGCTTCGTCTGCCATGAATGAGATCGAGAAGGGTGAATTTGGGTGTTTTAATACCAGTTTGCTTGGCAAGGGGTTTAGGACCCAAGGGTAAAACCTGGTTTCCCTCTATGGGGTCTTCAGTGGGAAATCAGGTAATGATCTCAGGTCTTCTTAAAGAGAGAAAGCAATCAGGATGCCCTATGAACATGCTGCCTCTGGCCCCTGGCATTTGTTTGCTGCATGTTCCTGCGCACAAGATCATGGGAGCTGTGACCTCAGAGGCCTGTGATGCCACTAAGGAACAATCTGTGGATGCAGGAGCTGATGCTTGCGTGCGTTCAGCTGGCTTTGGTAGAATAAAGAGCGAGGCGAGTCACGCCTGCTGATGGGTATCTCACACCTCCAGCCACTGGTTTAAGGGAGAACCTGTCACCGTCCTCTCTGCCTCCCCTTAGATGGAAGAAATGGGGAGATCTTATAAGATCTCTATCAGTGGACTTGCTTTCAAGTGACAGACATGTCTTTAATCGGGCAAAATCTTTCTGTCTCTATTGATGCCCCACCATAAAAACAAAAGTAAAGAGAGAGAAGAATTAAGAACGGGGAGACTTGGTTTTAAAAGGCTTATAAAAATACATATAAAGGGAGAGACGAAGAGAACAAAGGGGTAATGGAAGCCGACAGACAGTTCTCATGCCATTAAAACTGCATCTCAGGAAGAAAACAAAAAAGAAAACCAAACAACAGGGAAAAAAAAAGCCTGAAAAAAAAAAAAGGGGGAAAAAAATCTCAAAAAAAAAAATATGCTAAGAGTTCTTTGAGGGAGGGGGAAATGTTTTTATTGTGAACATGTGCAAATGAAGTCTTCAGCCATATAAAACCCATGCCCACAATAAGTATATTTGTGTAGCAATTAATGTGAGATCACAGGCTCGGCTTTTGCCAAATAGTCGTGTCAGCATGGGGTATATTATGTGTGTCAAGAATGCAGTTTCCAAATGTGGAAGACATTGGGCTAGTCGTAATTAAATGTTTTGTCATCGCAGGGCAAAGCCGCGTGTGCTTCGGCTGAGCTGAGAGCTGCACCTCAAACGCCATCTCCCAGAGTCTGCTTTTTTGGCAGCTCTTTAAGGAAACTTTATGCAGAAGGAATTTCAAGACACTTGTAATTAGATCTCAACCCCCCCCCTTTTCTTCCTCCCCCATGAAATTCAGAGGGCAATTTTTATTTTCTCTCTCAAGTAGAAGAAACGTAGCTTAATTCTCTCTTTACTGTAGCAGGACTCATCTCCCTGGTTTGCTGCCTTGATACATCACTGCCATTGAGTTTCTGTTCAGGTTTCTAGTAACACTTCTGTGAATCCAATACTTTCTGGGAAGTTTATTACAGCAGCTGCTAAAGGCAAAGCAGAGGCGTCCAAATAGTGCAGGAACGCGCATTTACCACACAACTCCAGCAGATTTAGTTACAAAAACTGCTGCAATTTTTCTTTTTCTCTTTTTTTTTTTCCCCTTTATTTTTCTCTTCTCTCTTTTCTGTCCTTTTGTCTTTCTTCTCCCTTTCCTCTCTTCCCGTCTTCTTTTTCTTTCCCCTCTTCTTTTTCTTCCCCCCCTTTTTCTTTTTCTTTCCCCCCCTTTTTCTTTTTCTTTCCCCCCCTTTTTCTTTTTCTTTCTTTCCTCTCTTTTTCTTTTTTCTTTCTTTCCTCTCTTTTTCTTTTTTCTTTCTTTCCCCTCTTTTTCTTTTTCTTTTTCTTTCTTTCCCCTCTTTTTCTTTTTCTCTCTTTCCCCTCTCTTTCTCTCTTTCCCCTCTCTTTCTCTGCTTCCCCTCTCTCTCTTTCCCCTCTTCCTGTTTCTCTTGTTTCTATTTTTCCTTTTTCTTTCCTTCTCCTATTCCTCATTGTCTTAGTAAGACTCAGCAAAAGCTGTGGTCCCTGGTACTGTGTTTCTGAATTACTTCTGAGTAAAGCAAAGCCTGGAGTGGAGTGTGGGAAGGTTCTTGGCATGGGTGGACTTGGCTGAAGTTTTCAGAAAAGACACGTTGAAGGGAGGGAGGGAAGAGGAGTGCGTGTGTCCATGGGAGGGGGCAATATCTCTTATTTACTCTCTCTGCACAAAAAGCTATCTACAAACCTGTCGGGCTTTCATCACCCCAGTCTGATCCAAGGGTGTTCAAAAAGTGAAACACGTCGTAAATCCGGAAGGCTGGCTGGAACCTGGAAAGGTTTTAAAGGCGATGGTGGGATGGGAGCGTCCCGGCGGGGATGGGCTGGTCAGCACAGCCTGCACCTTTCCGTGGCTTTGGGTATCTTGGTCAGGTTTTTATCTTCATGCTAAGTGGATGTAGAATCATAGAATGCTATCCCAATTATTCCCCTCCACCCTCTTTCAGGGAGATGGGAACAGATGTGCTCCACTGTAGATATACTGACCGGCTGAGAAAGAAGCTTGGAGAATTTAGAGAGAATTTTTTTTCTCTTTTTTTTTTTTTTTAAATTCCTTGATGATTTTCTTGGTGGTGATGTGAATATCCCATTAGAATGAAGACTGCACAAGTCGGTCTTTATTTCACCTTCTCCAGTGCTGCTGCTTCTGTCGGACTTGATCTTAGAGGTATTTTCCAGTCTAAATGATTCTGTGATTCAAGTGGTTTTCCAGTGGATAAGAATGTAAAGAACAGAATAAAAGACAAATACCGGAGGGTGCGGTGTTGTTGCTTCCCCACCCTTCGTGCTTTTTTCTCCAGAAAGTCAAGCGTAGGGAGTTAGAAGTGGATGGGCAGCACTGGAAGTCGGTGTCTTCCCCCCGCTCTGACGGTGGTGTGCTCCTCGATCGTCCCGGTGAAATCACAAGTGAGGTCATTGCTGCTCCACAACTGCCACCGTCGTTCCTCTTGTTGGCGGATCCCATGTGATGGGTCGGTATGGGTGGCTGGCTCATAGCAAAGCTTATTTCAGGACTCTGAGCTACCATTTTCAGGTCTTATTCTTTTCATATACGATAGAAATAATGTGTTAATAATGGGGACATATTTTTACTTGAAATTAGTGCAGTACCCACGGTGCCATTTTTATCTTTTATTGGCCTTAACCACAACTCTTTGGGAAGAACCGCAAATAAAACTTGGCACCCATATTAACTTTGGGAGATGATGTCTTTTAAAGACACCTGCTAATTTATTACAGCCAGTATCTTAGCAAGGCACTAAATTAAAGAGGTTCTCACCTCTTAAGCAGAATTACATGACGAGCCAAGCTCACAGGTCGTTTGGTCCGTTTGTTTCTCTCGTAGGTGTTGTGGTGTGATGTAAACTTTATTTTTTATTATTATTTAAAAAAAAAAAAATACCCCTCTCTGCAAATGATTCATCAAACGCTTTGCCCTCGTTGCATGTAATGTCTTGTTGATGCTGGAAACGCTTGCACTGCAGGGAAGGCGCTGGGTTCAATGGGAGCTGGGCACTCGTGAGAGGAGCCTTTGCTCAGCCTGTGCTTGCTGGATCACAGGGAAGCTGTCTGGAGGGGTAGAGGCCAAGGGGGGTGGTGGTTTTAACTTGTTTCAAAGAGGCAAAATCTTAATTTCCTCTAAGTCTCATGTACGACTCCTTTTTCTCCCCACATTACTTGCAAAAACAGCGCAGACTTTGTCCCTGGTTGAGAAGTCCACTGAAAGAGGGAAAAAAAACCAAAACCAGAATAAACTGTGAGATCCTCTTTCCAAGAGAGAGGTGAACGGTTTGGAATGAGCAATGGGGCCACCTAATCCTACGAGGGCTTCTCCTGGAAGGCAAAATATCAGTGAATAATAGAATGGTTTGGGTGGCAAGGGACCTTGAAAGCCATGAGGGCCGCCCAGAGCAGCACAGCAGAGACATCACCTCTCCCTTCACTCCCTACCATGTCAAAGCTGTTGAACTGGGAGCTGGGCTGCATCCTGACTCCCGTATCTTGGCCCTGCTACTTACAGCTCAGTGCCACCCGGGCAAACCTATCTGCCAGCAACCCCGACCGGCGCTTCCCTCAAGCAAGAGGATTTTCCCCCAGCCCTTCCCCTCACTCGTGGTTCCTCTCTCCCCCCGGCAGCTCTGGCTCTCCACTTCAGGCTGAACTCTTGAACCTCCCTCCTCCAGCCCCGGCCAGGTCGTTATTTTTGACACTTTTCACCCTGACTCGTTGCACAGCTGAGAAAGAGATGTCCAGCCGGGCGCTCGCCTGGCGATGGCTCTAGCAGAACTGGCTTCTCCCCGGCGCCGGCCGCTGCCTGCCAGCCCCTGGCACCCGTTCAGGTGAGCTCGGGGCGGCGCGGGACTTGTGACAGTACGATGGACAAGTGCCATCGGTGGGGAGAGCAGCCTGCCATCTGCTCTTGCTACTTGAATGACTTAGTGAGCCTATTTTTCTTGATCTGGGTCCCACAGTAATTGTTTCTCAGAATATTTTGCTACATGAATGTCACGCTTCCGTCTGCTTGGCTCACCCTGAGTTGAGCAGAGGTATTTATGAGTGGTTTTTTTGCGCATATTTTTCACCTTTTTTAAACGCTTGGCACTGTTCTGGATACTGGAACAAATTCTTCCTGTTGAAAATACAGAACTAAGTTAGTCTGGTTGGGGATCGGAGAGAAAAGCTGTGGTTTACCTCCTCTGCTCGAGCTAAGCGATGCTAAGAACGATGTAGAGCCCGGCGTCCCCACAGAGGTGGAGGTGCCTGGTGCAGAGGTCAGGTCTCCTTGCCCATGCCAGTGCAATTCAGGATTAACCACACGAAGGTAAAAAAAAGCCACGTTCTGCCCAAAACCAGCATTGCAGAAGCCTGGGCTCCCCAGGGATGGCTGCAGAGTTAGGACCCATGTGCCAGGGCTTGGTGGGAGTGCTGGGCTCGGGCTGCAGCAGAGCTGCTGGGCTCGGGCTGCAGCAGAGCTGCTGGGCTCTCCCCCCTCCAGCTCACTCAGGCTTCCTCTGCTTTTCCCCATGCACGAGACTTATTGCAGCGTTTTAATTGTTGTATGACAGTCTCCGAACCGGGTTCAGACACACGATCGAGTTACCAGGGCTCAGCTGCTGTGCATTAACCGGCCACAGGGGTATTCCCAGCCTATGACAAATACAAGGTAAAACCTGTTAGTTTAAACATCTTTCACAGAGGTTTAAGCAAAATGTTGTTTGCCCTTCGTACGCATGTGTGCAGTTAGCGGGGCCCGCCAGTAGCTCGGTCTGAGCCCTTGGAGGGGTTAACAAACCCCTGAGCTGTGTGAGCTTTGAGGCTGCTGCTCACTTTGGTTTTGTCCGGGATGCTTTCAGAGAAGCAACCCAAATGTATTTGAAGCCAAGCAGAAACATGCCAGCCTTGAACGTGGAGAAAGAGCCTTTGTTGAGGAGTTTGCTTAGTTCAACCAAATCGATTTCAATTCAAACCCTGTGGCTGGTGGGACTTTCTGGCATGAACTGATCCTGAGCCCCATCTGAAGGAGCAGTGATCGCACAGATTCTGTACTAGCACAGCTCAGCCTGTTTGAAAGCACGCCTCGGATAAAACGAGCAGAAAAATCCCTGTGTATCCTGCCTCCCGAAGTAAGCTGTGAGGGTAGGAGGGAGAGGGGTGTTCATTTTGTTGGTTTTGTACACCGTGTCCACACACCAATGTGCCTCTCAGGGCTGGTAGGGAGGAGCTGATCTGGTGGCTGTAGTCAGAGTTACAGCGTGTGAACCAGACCAGTGTGGCCACACCAGCTTGTGTGCACTGGCAGCATCCCCACACCACAGCCTGGTGTTCAGCAGTGCCGTGTCCTCAGTCTTACTGGGCCAGGAGTAGCTGGAGGAAAGTCAACTCTGGTATATCCAGAGGAGAGATTGAGAAAAAGGGCCAGAGTGGAAAATGCCTGAAGGACTGAGGATGTGGCACGTGGCCGACAGTGAGGGAGCAGGCAGTGTCCCCTTGCTGTCCTCTTGCTGAAGGTGTTCCCAGGGTTGTATTTGATTGCAAATCTCTGCAGAGAAGCTGCTGGCAAGAATTAGCCAGAGCCGGTGCTGGTGGTGGCCTTTACCGAGGGCCAGTTGGCTGAGATCTGTGCTGGCCCCTCAATGTGCCCAGGCGGTCTGGCTCTGCCCAAGGCAGCGCGATGGGATGCGCTGGGGGAGATGCCGGCGGCCATCCCTTTCAACACCCCATTATTGCCTTGAACTGGGGTCGCTGGGCTGTTGCAGTGCCTTTTGGGCAAGGTGCGAGCCCGCGGGCACGAGCGCTCCCGATGGAGAAGGATTCCATGGCACCCGTCCCGACAGAGCAATGTCAGCCCTCGCAGCTTGGCCCAACTCCAGTCGCAATAATGTGACGCGTGGCTCGTTTAACCCCTCCCGCCTCCCTCACCCTCTCGTGCCGTTTCCACCGGCCGTGTGAGCAGCAGCAGCTCTTTGTGCTGGTATTTCTTCATCTGCGTGTCACGGCGCTGGCAGACGGTCCCAATAAATAGATGAGTGAAAGCTTTTCACGTGGGAGTGCAGCTGGACGCTGTCGGGGATGGCCCAGCTGGATGTGTAGACGTCTTACAGCCGTTCCTCCCAGGCCAGCAGATTTGTGTCCCCTCAGAGGGAGTGGGTTTCAGACCCAAGCAAGCTCTTCTCTCAGCTCCAGCAGGAATTAGGAGGTTGATGGTGAGCATGAGGCTGTAAATCCTACTGGGAACATTAAAGGATCTCTGAGGATCCCACGGTTTCCCCCACAGAGGTGTCCCCTCCTTTGCACCTCTTGACTGCTATGTCAGAGGTGAGAACATAGAGCAGAGCACTGGCTCTAGGTGCAAATTTTAAGGCTCTAAAATTAGTCAAGAAGTAGGAACAATAGTTCCCAAGACCCGTGAGGTGCTTGTAATTTAATTCGTAATTCTCCTGTGGAAAGTTTCCAAGCTGCCTGTCAATCACAGCCCTAAACTGCCCATATTCCCAGCACATCCCAACTCTGCCTGGGTGGTGGGACAACTGTGCTCAAGCCCTGTTGCAACTCTTCAGCTAAACAGGAGCTTAACTGTGTCCTACCGTGGGCCAAGAGCTTTAGGTCTGGCATAGCGAAACATGGTTTGAAGATGATGAAGCATCTGCCCACGCTGTCTATTATTGGAACCGCATTGTAGCGGAGGCTGGCGAACCATTTTCTGAGCAGCCTTCCTGGCTTCCTGAAATCGATGATGAAAGTGAGCAAAACAACATGTTTACATTCCTCTGCGCCAAAGGCCGGGCGGGTTTTCAGATGCCACCTCATAATTTATCTTTTTCTTCCTCTTTCATATCCCCACAGTACTGAAGAAAGCCCGAGGCAATTGTTTTCGCTCTCATTTGGGGGCATTTCCTGGAGTTTTGCAGAATTTTGTAGCTGGTTGCAAGCAAACAAACCAAAAAAAACCCCACCACCTTTCTTGCAAAGATGGGTGTCGTTTTGGAACAGAATATTTGCTTGTTCCCATCATTTTGGGGAGTGGTGACTTTGTTTCTATTAATCTACTCTTTTTTTTTATGTGTTGTACGGGAAGATAAATGCCAATTGAAAGAGCAAAATCTGGGTTGGTGTTTGGCAACAAAGCACCTTAGCTAAAATTCTGAGTTTTCTGCCTATTCAGACACTTGAGAATTGGCAGGGGTCACCTCTGAGCCTTGCAACCAGCGGCTGAACTCAGACAGGAAGGTATTTTCTCCTTCAGGGAAAGCAAAGTTAAATCTCAGTGCGGGGATAAAACTTTGCAGGCTTGAGATTTACAGTTGTTGGGCCTTCATTGCTTAGGAACATTTCTGCAGTGGGTTCACAAGGATTTCTTCTTTTTATGCTTTTATTATTTGAGGGCTTATAATATTTTCTTGAGCTCTGCTGGTGTAGTTGATTTCCTCTATCCCTAGGAAGCCACAGCTTCTCCTGGTAGAAGAAGCTGCACCAAAGGTCTCTTTAGATTTATTAGTTTCCAGCAACTGCCCAGAATATTAGCAAATGAAGAAGGGCCATACAGCATCACGCAGACCATCTGGCATAAAGCAGAAAGAAGCAGCTCACCTGAAGTCAGAAAAAAACCCACAATGGGACATTTTTGTAAATGGAAAGGGCTGGATGTCCTGGGAGAGACCCCCAGGCTGGGTTTTCCCCATGGGGTTGTTAATTCATTATTTTGGTTTTTTCTGAGCGGCCGAGCAGGGCTGCAGCATTCAGCTGACAGAAATGCTGTGGCTTCCAGAGTAAATTAGGATTTCCCCTTGGATTTTAGGGGGGGAAGCTGATTTGCACAAGCAATATTTGGGGGTGATCTCGAAGCCACCCTCTGAAGCCTGTGCCCCAGTGTATTTAGTGATACTCCCCAGCGAGTGATACTAGAAATACAGATGCTGGGTTTGCCTTTCATGTTTTCTTGGTAAATATCTGAATAAATATTTATCTGTAAACAGAGCAGATTTGTTTTTAAACCAGAGTTGGCTGCGTTTGTGCATAGTTCTCGGAAAGGGGGTTTTGAGAGCAGTGGAGGGACGCTCAGTCCCAGCGACTGAGCTCTGCAGAGAGAGGAAATGCAACAGATTTGGGGTTTCATCAGAAAAAAGATGGTTTAATGAAACCTTTTTTTTTTTTTTTCCCTCACAAAATATCACTGCTGATGCCAAAACTTTGTGCAATAAAAATAAACCCTACCAACACTGAAAAAAACCCTAACTGTGTAGGAAGTTTCTGTGCAAACTACTTTATTTGGACGTTCACAGCCTGATCAAGCTGGGGTTACTTTCATTTGGGGGGGGCAATCCAAAGAGAAATAATGGAACAAGAGGCTCCAAAAGCAAATGAGAGATCTTGCTCTCACTGAAACAAAATCATTTTGCTGAACTTAACAAGTATTGGTGAGCTTGGGCAGCAGCTCGTTGTGTGTGCACGAGGTTTGTTTTGATGCTCCACGGAGCATTTTTAAGATTTATAGGACCTGATGGTGATTTGGAAGACAGAAAGCACCTTCTTCGAAGCAGCTGCAGCCATTCGTGTCTGTGCACTGCGCGGGCACAGAGGAATTATTTAACCAGTAAATAAACAGGAGTTTTTTGATGGGAGGGGAGCGTGTGTGGGTGCCTCCCGCAGCTGGTGGAAGGGGGATTGAACACACAGCAACACGCAGTGGGGAAGGTGATGGCGTTAACTCATTTCCATCCTCTGCGTGATGCCCTTGGGAGGAAGACACCCCGACTCCTTGAGCCCATTTTAACCTCCCTGAGTCTCGGGTATCATCCTGACCAGTGCAAAGCTGGTTTGCTGCTGGTGGGCAGCAGGATGATTCCATCCTGGCAAGCTGGGCTGCTGCCTGTGCTCCCTGGGTTTGGAGGGCTGGATGCGCCCTCCCATTTTCCAAACTGTGGGGCCCGTGTTCTGCAGCAGAGCTGGAGAAGCGTGGCAGGTAGATGTGTGGGCGAGGAGGACGGAGGAAATACCTGCTTTTATGGGAGGGTTTACCTTGGAGCGCTTGTGTGCACGGCTGCTGTTGAAGAGACGCAGTTATCCCTGCACGGGTTTGTATGTTCAAACCACAGGGACCGAGTGGATAAATACTGAGACCCAGGGGCTGGCTCCGTGTCTGTGTGTTTAAGGCAAAGAGTTTTCCACCTCCTTAAAGGAAAGTGTTGGGCTGAAAATTTTGAAGAAAGCCAATGTTTCTGCTTCTTTTAGCACTTAGGGGAAGATCAAGAGAAAAACATCTGGGGGAGAAGCACAGCTCTGGGCTGAGCCTTGAGAAATTAGTTGCCTCAAACTTAAGCTGCCTTGAAATGAAGCAACTAAGCACGGGAATAGGAGGGAGATTGCATCCAAATGGCTTTATGTGATGACAGGGACAGGGTCCGTCCCTTTCCTCTCTCCCCACTAGAGTCCCTGGGGAGTGGTGGGTCCCCGGGGTGCATGGCAGGGTGAGGGAGCACTGTTGCTCCTGTCTGGTAGATCTGGAAGACTGGTGGAAAATACGTGACCTGGGGTTCACATCACTGCTGATGATGATCAGAAGGAACTTCTCTGACCCTGGAAGACCGGGGCTTTCGCACAGCGCCTCTCCAACACAAACAGAAGAATTCAAAGCTACTGGATTAGGAGCTGGTGTGGCTTCCATTAACCCAAGGGTTTTGCTGAGTTGACTCCTGGAAGAGCCGTGCATCAAACATAATGAATCAGAAGGGAAGCCCATAGATCAGACGAGCCCCATGACCTCTGGAGTTAGATAGCATTACTGGCAATCAGCGTGGTGGGGAAGTGGGAAATGGCACAGAAAACCCGGCTGGCCGCTTATTTATTAATTTCTTTTAAAGTCTTGATGCACGTTCAGGTCAAAACTTGTTAATTTTCCCTATTTCATCTCTCCCACTGGATAAATATGTGTTTGTCAGCCGTGATGGCTGGGGGCTGAGCGTCTGCAAGCATTAAAACAAGAAAAGCAGCCAGGGAAGGAACGGCGCCTTGTACACGGTGAGGATTTTACTGCATTGCAACCAAAAAAATGCTGAGCCCTTCCAGGGAATTTGACTGCTCTTTGTTTTCTCTTTGCGTGCTGCAAAGATATAAAAATATTGATACATTCCTCGAGCATCCATCTAAGCCTAGAAATGCATTAGGGAGCCCAAAAGCAATCCACGCACGCGTGCGTGTGCGTAAATAGATCCTGTTACTCTGAGAGCAAGGGACAGAAATCTTTCCTCGGTGGAACCAGATAAGTTTCATACACTGATTGAGTTCATTCGTCGGCCAAGCGTCATATAAACTACTGGAGGCATTTCTTTTTTTAACCTTATAAGAAAAAAAAAAAAAAAAAAAAAAGAAACTAAGGGAAGGAAAATCCCTGAGCTAACTCCAGCAATAGTTCGGTGAGCCCCTCGCCGGCGCGGATGTGCGTGCACGTAGGACACAATAACTTTGTCTGTCACTGTCATAAAACCAAAGGCACTTATATGAGGGTGAGAGGTCAGGGGAGGCCTTGATCTAATAACAGGGGAAACATTATTTTTCTGTTATTAATTACGCATTATCCGTAGTACATTTGCTGCACTCACTTTAGATAAGGTTACGTCTATATTTTTGTTAGGGAAACTTCGCGGGTCACCTAGGGGAAGTTGACTGGAAGGCAGGGAGAAGAAATCTGCTTTAAAAAGCTGGGGGAAATGTTCTGTTGCTTGTACAGCCTCCTCCTTCTCACTCTGCTCTTCTGGGACTGATCCTTACACATTCCTCAAATAGTTCACTTGGTGAATGCTAAACGAATTGAGGCTTAGATGAAACTTGGGGCAGCACCAGCTTGGACTTCCCAGAAAGTCCAGAGGGATGGATACGTCCTTACATATCTGTTCTTTCTCCGTAGCTTATAACTACTGGATCAGTCAAATTCAAAGTGAAAAGTCACGCTCAGTGAGAGGGAGACTTAAAAGTTCAAATCCAGGTCTGGTTCAGTGCATTCCTCCTCTCATTTCCTTGCCTTCAGCTGCTTTGGAGGAGTCTCCTGAGAGTACTTATCCCACCCCTGCCAGGGGAAGACCCACAGCCTACAGAGATGATGGACAGTGGGTGTCTTTACGGGGGGAAACCAACTGGCCCAAACTGAGACCTGCAGGTGCCACTGGGCTCCCCTCCCACCTCAGGTTAGGAGATAACGGCGTTGCTCTCGGGGATGCATCCATCTCCGGTTTCCCATCTGAGACTTTGCGTAAGAGCTGGGGGAAGGGACCGGGCAGCTGATGTGAAAGAAGGAAAAAGAAGCAAGGGAAAATAAACAATCCTCAAAGAATCCACTCCACGCAGATGGATGGTTTGTATTACAGGGCGATGAAGAACCTCTTCACGTGGTGTCAGCACTTGGGAAATCTTTGCTCTATAAGTAGAAGGCTGGGGGGGGAGGGAACAAGAAAGTTTTGCTTTTTCAGCATAGAAAGCCTGGGTTATTGGAGTTTATCCATTTGGCACCTGAGACCTCCTTTCCCAGGAGCACAAAGACTGGGGGAGTTTCTTGACTCTTCTCTGGGACAGCAAACCATTTTCCAGGCATTTAATCCTATAGAAAAGGGCTGCTGCTGCTGCTCTGTGACCCCATGGCAGGTTCATTAAGGTTGGCAGGTCAGGCAGTGCTGGTGCTGGGTGCCAGTACAATCCCCCACGGTCCATCTCTGCAGGTGACAGATGATCTGGTGTTTAATGCTGTGCCCCAGCCCTGCCTCCGTGAGCCCACGAGGGAAAACGGGGATCAGCAAGTGAGCAATTTGTTGCTATTTCACGGCCCTCATCCTCCTCCCTCCTGCTACTCTGGATGCAAAGGCTGAAATGTGAATCTCCAGTTTGTTTTTCTTCTCTCCCCAAATACATCTCACATTATGATACTTCTTTTCTCAACTGGATAAATGAGGATGCTACTCTCAGTATGGCTAGTGAAAAAGAGAAAGTGTCTGCTAGTTTGAGCTCTCTCTATATATGGAGTAACTAGGGGCTGTATGTTCCTCTGTAGGGGTCTTTTACCTACCCCAGCACCGCTCGCGTCAGTAGTAGCCGCTGACTGGTATCAGGGAAGGACCTCTGCTGGGTTTTCCCCTCAGAGTGCAATTCATGGGTTGTCCCACAGGTCCTGCACCAGTTCAGCGCTGGGGACCAGCTGCTTCTGCTCTGGCTGAGCTGGAGGTCGCTGGCCCACAAAATCAGTTGTTGTCCATCTTTGTGCACTCCTCTGTTTATACCACCGCTGTGAAATGTGGCTTTAGGTACTCACACGGTGTTTGTCCCTCTGGCTTAGACCTGTGAAAGAAACAAGTGGAATTGTCTATTTTTGGATGTGGAAACCAGAGACAGCAAAACTCTGGTTCTGCCTTAGCAACCGGTGTGTAAAGCACACGTGAACCTGAGCAGCGTCGAGACAACAGCGTCTGTTGTTCAACCGAATCAGTTGGGTGTCGTGCCTGAGGTCAGCTCAGAGAGTCACTTCATTCATTTGCTCAGTTAATTTGTGTGAATGCAGTGAGAGGTCCCTGCTCCAGAGTCCTGCTCCCAAAGCTGAGCGTGCCTTGGATGTGCCTTTGGAGTGTTTGCTGCCATCTCCCACCATTGCTTACGCCTTTCGGTAGCGCACTGAAAGTTATCGTTTCTTTGGGGTTTGTTTCATTCCCGAACACACTGTTTCTGGTGGTAAATGTCAAAAGCAGAAGCTGAGGATGCTGGATGCAGGTTGGTGGTGTGACTGGTGCTCTGAAGGGTGATGCTCAGCGAGACCCTGCTGCATGGCCTGTGTTTTGCTCTGGGATATCCATTTATATCATGTGGAAATCATATATCCATGGCTGATGTACTCATAGCAGGGCTATTTGTGCCAATAAAGCTTTAAAGTCAACTTGTCTTGAAACTCTCCTAGAATCTGGTTGTGGAATTTATTGACTTGAAAATACTCGTGCCTTGAATCGGGGGATTGATTCAAGCACAGCTCTTTTGCTGTCCCCACTGCAAGGAGTGTTCATACAACTCTCATCTTCCTCAACCTCTGCATCCAGAGCCCCCAGGCTTTTCTTAAGAAGTAAATAGGAAGGAAAAAAAAAAAAAAGCAAAGCATTCCCTGAGCTGGATCACAATGATATCGCTCCCACACAAAGTGGAACGAGATAAAAAAAAAAAGGATGCTTTTGTTTTAAGTGTAGAACCAGTCATAATAGGCACAACAGGGAAGTACTTAATAGGGTTTCAGCTTGCAAAACAGTAATTAGAAATGATGTTCCTCTGATTGCTCGAGGCTGCGTTTGTGATAGGTCATTCCTCAATCCGGGCTGAATATATGTGATGTGGAGGCCCATACTCGCAACATTACAAGGCAGGCGTGCTTTTCTTTAATCATTATTATTTCAGTTACAACCCAGATGAGTGATCCCAGCTGGTAGATAAGAATCAAACACACACAAATATGGCTCATCTTTCTTAACATATGGAAACCTGAATCGCAGAAGTCGTCTCCATCTCAAACCCTGCTCGCCCCCCCATCTGCCCAGACAGCGTTTCTGTCCTGTTATAGCTGTAGCTAATTAATGAGCAACTATCTAATCCAAGTGCAACTTCATACTGGGTGTAGGGGAAGGGAGAACTTCATTTATAAGGGCCTGGAGCCCTGCCTGGTTCTTCCTTTCTTCTGAGCTCAAGGTACAATCTTCTGGCCAGCTCAGAAACACGCTGTTTTCTTTCTGCTCCTTCTTCCTCTTGCTAACAGCTTCCTGCCCCAACTCTCAGGTATCTTTAAATCCAGGGGAAAGTAGGTCATGCTTTTATGAGATATTTCCTACACACCTTTTAGAGGGGCTTTAAGCAGGTTACCTGCATGGTCAGAGCAGCAATCGGATGGTCTCAAGGCATTCATGCATCTTCTGTATGTCAAAATACTTTGCTCTTTCTATTAAAACGTAAAAGGGGTAGAAAAATCCCTGATGAAGGAGAAGGGGTAACAATGTCTAATCACTGCAGAACCATCTTGAGCTAATTGAGTTTGTCTAAAATTCATCCAGCCTTTAAGGTTTAATAGAAGATGATGGTCTTAATGCATCGCATGCCTTGGAGTAAATGGATACTCTGCTTTAAAGGCCCTGTTGATGTTATGTGAAGGGGAACAACAGTTGTTATGATTCTGAAACTCAGATTGAACCCAATTAATCAATGCTGAGATGATTTGAATCATGTGGCATGCATGGTCACCTCTCTGATATTCTATCCTTATCCCTCCCTAGACTGAGACATGATTGATGTCAACTGTACACCGAATTTTCAGGGGGAAGGCTGAGCCAAGTCATTTGGACAGAGAAACAAATTAGATCAAAAGTGTGATCCAGGGGAAAGGAGATCAGTTTCAGAGAAGAAGCTTAAATTTCCTTTTATACCTCGGGTGCTCCGTCCGGGTACACGCATACCTTGGGGATCGCAGCGAGCGCTGCGGGCGTGCGTGTGTGCAAGCACCGTCGCGGGGGTAGGACGGTGAGGAGGAGGTGACTACACATGCCTCGGTCGAAACCCAAAAGTGCAAAACTCATCGGAAGGCACGTTTGCATCTTCGGGCAGCTCTTAATGTAAAAATAATCTCCCGGCCATCCTCAGTTCTTAGGTTACAGGCAGCCGTGGTTACCTTGTGACTTTCCTTGGAGAAAACGGATCTGGAGGAGGGAAGGGGGGAGGATACCACTAGGATTAGGCACCCAGTGCGGTGGGGGCTGCGCTCTCGGCCCCCTCACTGTGCTTCACACCCGCTGGTCACCTTTTGCTCATGGCTTTTACACCTTTTCCAGCCCGGGGTTAATGGAGAGCGGGGGAGGGGGGGGGTGGGGTTTTTTCTTTTTTGGATCTCGCCTCCTATTTCATTGTGCTTCTCCTAGATTACAGAGAGCGGTGGGAGGACTGGGCAGCTTGATCCGGGTGTTTCTAAGGACTGGGGGTTGGATTTGTTTCTTTTTTTGTTTCTATTTTTTATTTCCTTTTATTTTTGTGTGTCTATTTTTTGTTTCCTTTTTGTTTTCGTTTCTATTTCTTGTTTTGGTTTTTTTTTTTCTACTTTTTGGGGAGTTTTTGTTTGTTTGTTTCTCCTTTAGTTTTTTATGTTTCTTCTTTTGTTTCTCTTTTTTGTTGTCTTGTTGGTTTGTTCTATTTTTTCTGCTTTGGCTGATTAGTTGATGTTTTTCAGTTGTTTCTTTGGATTTTTTTCTTTCTTTTCCAAAAAAGGGTATCCCACCGTTGCTCTCCCCTCCCAAATCTTACGTGACCAGTTTGCGGGTGGGCAGGCTGCCCTTGCCACGCGTGGGCGCCCAGTTTTGCCTCAGCCGAGAGCCTCCGCGGCCCCGCCCAGGGGAGCAAGGGGGGCCCGGCTGCTGCCCCACCGCATCTGGTTCCAATGCTGCGCTCAGTAGTTCTATCCCTGCTCGGCGATATGATATAAACTCTACTGTTACACTACCCGCGGCACGGTCCAGGTCCATCCCAGGCTCCCCTGGCAGCTTCACAAAAACTTGGGGTTTGAAGAAAACTTGCCCAAATCCCTGTGATCTAAGCAAGGAGGTGGGGGGGGTGTTGTGGTCCAGCTCCCTCCCTGGTCCCTTCTGGAGGGGCCAAGCTGGTGCCGTGATTCTCCGGGATGCTGTGGTACAGGCTACTCCCTTATCTTGTCCGAGTCCCGTGCCAGCGCTGGTATGTCAGCTTTATTTCCTACAAGGAGCTAAAATCACTTTCACTTCATCCGATGTCGCCTACGGGAAGGGGGGGGGACCGGGCTGGGAAGGGGGTGACACCACCCTGCGGGAACCGGGACCGGCCAGCGGCTCCGGATCCTTTGAAAGGTGGAAGCGAGGGAACCCCGAAGTCTCCAGCCGGTTCTTCTTAAAGGGGTTTTAAAGTCTTTGTGGCCGCCAAATTTTCTGTGTCTCTTCCCCAGCTCCTGGCGCTGGGAAGGCTGGAGGAAAGCGGGCGGGTAATGCTGAAGTTTGCTGATGCTAGGAGCTAATTTTTTTTTTTTTTTTTTTTAATGGGAGCTTTAATTATTATTTTAAGCGATTCCATCTAATTTTGATTAAAGCGAATGTTGTAAGAATTCAATACAACCACGTCTCATCTCTTTAATAGCTTTCAGAGCGTCTGCGGGGGGAAGATACCTTAAGGAAGTTAAAGGATGTCAAGATTATTTTTCATTATTGCAGTTTCGTAGAGTTAGAAAAGCAACAAATACTGTTAATCTGGTTCAGTGAGGGGGCAAACCCTTTAACTACAGATATTATTTTTTTTTTTACTCATTAAGTTCATTTATGCAAAAACTCTTGTAATCTAATTGCCTGTTTAGACTACCTTTGCTCGTTTTCCTTTTTTTTTTTTTTCTTAACCCCTAATCGAAAAAAAAAAAATCAGTGCTGCTGAAAATTGCTGATTATCCTGACACATTTTTCCCCCCCAGTGGAAACGATGATGAGTTGAAGCACAGGGAATAGGAAATTCTGACGGGAGATCTATTGTTTTTAAGAAAGATCTGAACAATAAATGTCATGTAAGGCTCCGCGCGTGTATATGTGTTAATTAGAGGCTGTATAAATAGGTGCACATAAGTACATAAGTAGTTTCCTTAAGTTTCCAGACCTGGGTTATAGATTATATTACAAACAAAAGAAAATTGGGTGTTTGGTTTGGTTGGTTGGGGTTTTTTTTAAATGCCAGCGGATAAAACATTCTCACTTCTCTCAGTACCGTCCATCCAGCCCTTCCTGTCTCCTGCCCCGAGGAAAAAAAAAAGAAAAAAGAAAAAAACCACGATCAGGGAAAAGGGGGTTAAGTGCCGCCTGGAGAGTTCGGAGAGTTTTAATTCCTCCCCGTTTTCTTTACAGCCGAAATCCCCGCTCCGGTGCCCGGAGCCTTTCGCACCCCAGCGGGGAGACGGGCTTGGGGCAAAACCCCCGCTTTTCCGTAATACCTGGTGGGGAAAGTCCTGGCCAAGGTGGGTTTGAGATGGAAAACCCTCAATTTTGGGCTGTCAGGGTGGCATTTTTCTCCCTTTGTCCCCCCCAACGCCGGGGCTTGCAGCGCTGAGCGGGGTGTGAGGACTCTGTCCCCGTGTCCCCAGCGCTGTCCCGCCGCCGGCATCATCCTTTTCGCACTAAAAAAATTTGCTGCTTTTGTCTTCCAAACCAAACTGCCTGCCTCTGAAAAAAAAAAAAAACAAAAAAACAAAAAAAAAAACCAAACCAAAACCAACAAAATCGACAAAAAACAACCCAGCGCCAGCCCCTGGGATGAGGGGAGCATCGCAGCCCGCATTCCCCACCTCCCGCAAGCCGCCCTGGGCTCCCATCGATTTTATTCCTTGCCCAGAGCCTCCTGCAAAATCGCATTTGCTGGGGTGTTCTTCCCCCCGCGCCGCCTGCGTATTGTCACTCAGCGGCAGAGCTCCCTCCATCCTCCCTCCTTTTGTGTCCTTCCAGCCCTCCGCCTAATTGTATTCCCAATTGCATTTGCTTTGATGGATTTACTTCCTTTTATAATTTCCCAGTTATGGACCCTGGTTTTGCCTTCCCAACACTTAATGTGGAAAAAATGTCCCTTCTGTGCTCTGCTGGAGGAGAAATAGCTCGGTTTGAAGGTCTCTGCTAGGATGTATGAGGGGGTTTCCCCTTTTTATCAGGCCTTGATATTCCCCCCAGCCCACCCCCCTTTTCTGCCCTTCCGTTGTGTCTTTTCATTCCTTGGTTGATATTTTTATATAGCTACAAAAATTCCCCAGTCTTCCCCAAAAAGGCAGAGCGCCAAAGCTTTAAGGAGAAAAATAAGAGGGTTTTGGGGGAAACTGAGGCAGGAGGCAGCTCCTGCACACAGGCAGGAGTTACTGCAGGCAGAGCAAGGGCAAAAACGGGGGGCAGACACTGCCCTCTCTCTATGTGGCTGCACACGCAGCTCCCTATAGCGTTCAATGCATTAAACATTGTTATGCAGAGTCATGTAGATGGGGGGGGGAGGGGTGTGCTCGCCCTGGGCGCTTAGAGGACGCGAAAATACTGCTGTAGGTGGAACGAGTTTAGGAAGCAAGCAGGCAGCTGGGACTTACTAGGCCGAGAGCTCCGGGATCTGGGGGGGGGGGCGGGGGGGGTGCGGGAGGAGAGCCAGGGCTCCCTGCGGAGGGGCTGCGGGCGAAGCCGCCACCGCTCTCCCGGCTCCCGGGACAGGCGCGTACCCCGGCGCCTGGGAACATCTCCGGGGGAGCCCCCCGGAACATCCCGAGCACCCGGGAAGAGCATCCCGAACCTCCCCGGTCTGCTGGGAGGACCCACCGCGCCGCTCCGCCGGGCTGTTATGGAAGTAGCTACGGCGGCAACGAGTGGGACAGAGGAACCATCCTCCTCCTCCTCCTCCTCCTCCTCCTCCATTAGAATAATCGCCCCTAACGCTGGTGCTTAGGAGCAGCAGGCCCTGCGCGGCGAGGTGCGGAGCCCCGCGGAGCTCCGGGCTGGGGCAGCGGAGGCAGAGAAGGGACCTGCCTGGACACGGGCACCCCATCCCGGGCGGTGAGACCCCGCTGCCGTGCCCTTGACCGCTGCCAGCGGAGGGGAGGCAGAGCCGGAGCCGCCCCAGCCCGGCGCGGGGTTTCCGCTGCGCTCCGCGGGTAAGGGGGCTGTTTTCAGTGGGATGTTTTCAGGCCGCTGGAAGCATTTGAGCGGCTTGTCGGGAAATCTTGAGTTCTGTGATGAGCAACGAGAGCGTTTTGCTCCGCGGGGCAGCCCCGACGCTGCCTGTTCGCGGGTGGGGGGACTCGAGGGGATGCAGGAGGCGCAGTGGAGGGGGGGGGAGGCTTTGGCAATCTCCTTCTTGTAAAGGACCCGAGGGGCATTAAACCCTTTTCCATTAAGGACGGCCGTAGTGGAGAGAAAGAAACCCTCCAGGGAAGGAGCCGTGGTTACAATGGGAGCAGAGGGCCCGGGAGGCAGAGCCCCCCCAGAGACCCGGTGCCCAGGCGGCCTCGGGCGAGGGGAGTGCTCCTCGCACCTCCTCGGGGGTGGTCATTTCGTTTACATCCCCGAGGAAGTAAAGGCATGATGTTCTTTAATCCAGAGATAGCGGTTCATTTGCTGCTCCTCCCCTTCACACCAGAGAGGCAGTTGGGGAGAGGTGTAGGAAGGGGGGGACCCCCGGAGCCCCTTCGTCGTGGGGAAGGAGGGAGTGCTGTGCTTGTGTCTTCTCGGAGCTGCTCCTTTTGCTCTCTGTTTGGGCAGATGCTGCTATTTCCTTTCCCCCCTTCTCAAGCCCGGCGCCGTCCTGATTTTAAACATTTGCAACACTATAAATCCGAGTCTTTTTAAATCTGAGACTTCTTCTCTTTGGAGGTAGATGTGGGCTAAACTGAGATGAGTGGGGAGGAGGAGGCCAGGGGTGCCCAGCTGTCAGTGCCCTCCCCCAGCCCGGGCTGCCAGAACCCATCGTCCAAGCCGGCTGCCAGCTTTTCCCCAGCCCAGGGAAGAGCCTCCCCCCCTAACCCTCCCTCCCAAACCCCACACAACCGTAGCAGCACCCGCTGTGTGTCCTAGGGCTGGAAGCAAAGGCTCGAAGGATGCTGGGGTTGAAGTGACACAGGTGATGTGTGGGTGGACTCGGATACGAGTGGGGTAGGGACTCAAACCAGCAGAGAACAGCCAAAAAAGCAGAGCTGGTGGATAAGGAAGGGAGGTGTGGCTGTTTTGCGGGTGGCTTGGGAGGGAGAGACCCCTCTGTGGATGCGGAGGTGGAGACCTATAGCTTCACTTGCCTTGAGGAGCAGGAGCAGAAAGAGGTGAAATGCTTCCTGCTCTCTTTCCCTGTGTTGCCCACATCTCCCCTGTGCTGAGCAGGGATGATTTGGGGCTCAGAGTGTGGTGCATCATTGGCGCAGGCGCTGAGCCCCTTCACCTGCTCTGTGCCCCCTCCAGCCAGTTGTACAGGTTCATTCACAGGCAGAGGTGGGTGCCCTGTGGATCAAACTTGGAAAAAAACCCAAAAAAACCTCCTCTCAGTACCATTTTCCCCAGCCTCCCTCCTGGCTGAGCAGCTCCAGCAGTGGCTGACTAACCCCCGGTGAGCTTATAAGGGAGAAAAAGCATCAGGCAAAGGGGAGGCGAAAGGTTATTGAGGCTGGAAATAAATCCCAACACCCTGTTCCCAGCGTGTCCTTTCTCCCTCCCCATGTATCAACAATAACAATAACGGCCGAGCTGACACTCCAGCCGTTTGGGGAACAATCCTTTTAATCGGGGAATAATCCACAGGACACTTTAAAGAAAAGCTGGAGCATTAACCCTGTGCCCCAGTATAATTCTTCCAAGAAGCATCTGGTACTTATATCACAACATGGGATTAGCTTTCTCCTTGCAAGTACACAAGATCAAAGGGGTTTTCCTGTGCTCTACAGGGACCTTAGCGAGGTGCCACCGCTCCTTTTCCCTGTCCAGTGGTGTCCCCATGAGCCATGCATGGATTCTTTCAGTGTTTATGCAAAGAACAAACTAACTTTGATGGGTTTGGACAGGCTTTCTGTGGGGACAAGAGGGAGGTTAAGTTTTTGTATGGGTGGGGAAGGGATGTGGAATATTTGGGGATTTATTCCATCCTCTTTTTGCATTGCCAAGAGTCTCTCCTGGGCACCATGGCCCCAGATATCACAGCTTTCCAGCGTAGCAGGTATTAGGGAGGAGACCAGAGCAAGAGCTGGTTTTCCCCGGTCCTTGCTCCTTTACTCATCCTGCTCCAACTCCAGTTTAGGCCTCACTGGTGTTCCTGGTCTGGGTCATAAAAAGATTTACAAGACACTGTTAAACCAGCAGTAAAAACAATTAACTTTAATGGCACCTTGGTTGGGTTTTTCTCTCTTCTCCTTTTCCCTCAGAGCCTGCAGCAGGGCGAGGGCAGTGCAGGACCTGCCTGCTCCGTGCTTCTCAGGAGACACTCAAGGGAGGAAGGGGGCAGCCAACACCCAGCACCCTGCCTTGGGTGTCTGAGAAGGGGGATCAACTTGGACACCATGTTTTTTTCAGGAGGTTTGGAGTATCCCCCTCCCAGCAACCCCAAAGGAGCTGCTGAATGCTCCAGGCACCACCAGCAGGACCTTTGCCCTGCACCCTGGGGCAGCCCCCCAGGGCATTCTGGCCCTTCCAGGTGCAAGGATGGAGGAGGAGAAACCTGCTCCTTGGCCTGGGGCTCTGCCCTTCCCTGCCCAGTGGGGCCACCGCTGCTCCTGCCCCACATCCCCAGCCAGGGAGCTGCAGGGCTGCCGGCACAAAACCAGCCCCTTGGCAGCGAGTGAATCAGAGAATGGTTTGGGTTAGAGGAGCCTTTCAGGGTCATGTAGTCTCATCTCCCTGCAGGGAGCAGGGACATTTGCAACTAGAGCAGGTTGCTCAGAACCCCGGTCAACCTCACCTGCAATGAGACCTCTGTGGGCAGCCTGGGCTGGTGTCTCACCAGCCTCTGTGTCAAAAATCTTTTCCTTGGATCTAGTCTAAATCTAGACTACAGGGTGCAGCAGATGCTTTACTGGTCTTTCTTGGTCAAGCCCTGTTGAATACCCCACAGTCCTGAGCTCCCTTCACTGCCAGTCAGGGTATTTTTTCCTTTCCAATAAGGGAATTAATTTCTAAGAAACTGGAAATGTCAATGGCAGATATAAATTAGAAGTGGCTAGAGGATGAACATTATCCAAAGTGAAGCAATTTAGTAAAATCATCTTTTTCCTTCCATCTTCCCCCCAATGAAAATTAAATGATTAGCCCAGCAGTATAAATGATAGTGCGGCACCAGTTGGAGATGCTGTTTGGGGTGAGTTCATTAGATAGATGGCACAGAGAAAGATTTACAAAAATTCAAATAAAAATTGATGTCTGCTTCTGCTGATGACCAAAGGAGGTTATCTGTCAATAATATGATGGCAAATATATTTCTTGCAATGACAGAAGAGAGGGCCTTCTTTTCTTCATATACTTCTATATTGGTATTTGAACATCTGGACAGATTGTACAAACTCTTCTCTGAAAACAGCTTTGCTTTGTTGATCTCAGAAGTTATTAAAAATAAAAGAGCTGGCAACAGAAACAAATCATAAAGTACATTTGGATTTCATACGAAATTTCCACTCTGAAATAAAACTGTAATATTTTACAGAAGATGAAAGATCCCAACCAAGTCAGGCTTCGTTAAAAAATCAGCAACCCAAAGATTTCAAATATTCCTAAATAATAGGCCTCTCCAAAAGCTTTGCTGATGGAGAAAAAACCTGTTTGTAAAAGTAACTCCTTCCTGGGCAGAAGCCTGGCTCCGGCAGCACTGCTGATGCTGTCAGTCCCATGCCAAAGCCCTGGTCTTACCTCTTAAGACCCCTGTGAACCGCATGTTGAGAGGCTTCAGCCACGAGTTCATCTGCAGGAGATGGGCAAGGAAGGTCTTGACAAGGGTTAGGTTGACCCAGGCTGAAACTCGACCTCAGCAGGGACACCTGTACCCCTGGGATCAGCAGGGATAACATTTGTCATCCGTTCATCCTCCTGCTTTTTTAAGCCCAGCCAGCTGATTTCTCACGCTCTCAAATGCGGAGGCATCTTATTAGCACACAAATGCCACCATGCAATTTGCTTTAGGTTTGTGCCTCGAGCTTTGCCTCTGTGCAAACGTCCAGGGAGAGAGAGAAGTATAATTACCTGGCTACGGCTCTGCTGACACAGGGCAGGGCCATGCCGACAAGCCGCAGCCTGCCAGCTGCTCGCCACTAACTGTCCGTGGGGCTGCTCTTACCCCATCCCAAATGGGAAATCACCCCGAGCAGAGCCTCCTCCTTCTCTTTTCACCCCATGTAACTTTTTCTGCCTTTCTCCTTCCAAAAAATATTCGCCGTGCTTCAAAAATGCTTTGAAGGTATCAGGGTTTGCAGCGCTCTGAAAGATTAAAAATAGCTGGGGCACTGGGTTTTTTTTCTCCAGAGCAGACAAATCCTCTGTCTTTGGTGGTTCCCACAACATAGAAGCTGTCCTCTGAAAGGGTGTATTTGTTGCTTAGTTTTTTTCTTTTTCCCTTCGGGTGCCCTTGCGCTGCATGTAGAGCAGAGAGTGGGGCTGCAATTGGCACCGTCTCGAGGCGCTCCTCACACCCAGGGAATAAAAGCATGGACTGGTAGTCGCACACAATTAAACACCAGGAGTTACTGCTTATCAGCAGGGCTGTGTTAACCAGCTGAGTGCATGTTCTTGGTGTGCTTTTGGCCCAGGGATTTCCAGCTCTGCCAGCCCTCTAATGCTTTTTTTTCTTTTTTTCTCTTGTTTTTGCACTGGGTGTGGATCCTGGAGTTAGTGGTTTAACCCTGGTGACAAGTGGTTTGTTTTCCAGTTACCTTTGTATACCTCTTAGAAACCAGCTTTGGACTCTGAGGTTGGAAAATGCTGTCGTAGCCCATTCCCAATACAAATAAAAGGAGTTTGCTCTGACTATCCGTAGGGAGCACGCACGCAGGCAGTAAATGCAGTGCAGCTAACGAGCAGTAACTCGTTAAGTTTCAGTGACTTAGTCCTTTATGTTCGCCTGTCTGTAAGGGAGACCACACAGAAGCAGAAAGAGCAGCTGACTCTCGGTGGCCCTGCTCACCAGAGTCAAGGGGGAGGTGATAATTATTTGTTTGGGCTCTCCTGATTTAGGAGAGCCGCCGCCGTTTGTTTATTTTTAAGCTGATCAGGAGTTGAACCCTGTTTGCCTTGTGGCTTTTAAGCCGGGCTGGCGAGAGAGCAGAAGCATCGCTGGCGGAGGCTGCGGGCGGCCATCGAGCGGGGTGTCGGGGCAAGGAGCACAGAGGATGCGCGGGATGCGGGGCTGGGGCTGTGCTGGGAGTCGTTTGAGATCCTTGGCTAATGACAGTTGTGTCTCGGAAGCGTCACACGCGGGCTGTCGGCAGGCTGGGGAAGACGGGCGCTCCTGACAGCTCTCTCTCTGATGGAAGGGGGATTAGGGGATGGGTTTAGAGCATTTAAGCATCCTCCTCCTCCCCAACTTCACGACGGATAGCTAAAGGGGAAAAGAAGTATTCTGTTTCCTCGCCCGGCGAGATCGGCGAAAAGGAGACAAAGCCCAGGCTTATCTCCCAAGCATTTCCCGCCGCCTTGTTTAGCTCTTTGCCTCCTCTAATTCCAGCTGTAGGCCCCCTAATTCTCCTCTGCAGTTGTAGATGGGGCTGGAGACAAGGCTGGGTGCTTTGCGGGACCCACACGCAGCTCGACCCACGTCCCCATCTCCTGCTCCGATGTAGGGACGCACGGAGCTGCACGCAGCGGGTCGGGAGAGTGCGGGAGCTGCAGGTCGGGCGTACGGCTGCTCCTCGCTAGCAGGATACTAAAGGTTCCCTGTCACCAGCCCAGTGCTTCTGCTGGTAACTTGAGCCCAAACTTTCTTATCTCCTCCTGTGGGAAGGCATCTTCATACATAACTCCTTGGGGCAGGAGAGCAACAACCTTGAGCTGCTACTTTCAAAAGCCAGTTGCAGATAGGCTTTTCTGCTTTTCCTTTGCTGGTTATACCAGCACTACTTAGGGAAAGGAAAAAAGAAAACAACCAAACAAAAAAACAACACTGGAGACAGGCTCGAAACAACTGCGCTCTGCTGGAAGAGTGTGCGTGTGAGATACGGAGTAGATTACAGCTTGACGTGGCACGTAAAAACACTCTTTCCTTTTAACACCTTTATTGCAACTTTTAAAGGGTAATCAAAATACGTTCTTAGCTGTTTGCTTCTGTGCTATAAAAGGACACTCGTACCTGTGAAATGCCATGACCTACAAATAGGAAAAATTGTGTATGTTTTGCGCCGGTGACCTTCTGAGTGAGGCTACATAAACAAAAGGTAAGCAAAGTGTTGGAGATACATTGTAGAACAGGAGGACGACAGGGACAGTGCACCAAAGTGAGTGGGGAAAAAAAAAAAAAAGAAAAAAAAGTGTCACGAGCATTTGCCCAAGGGAAATAAATCCAGTCTCAGGGTAGCATGGTTTGTCTGAAGTCAGTGGGACGATGCCGGTGTGCGTTGGGCCTCGGAGAAATGCACACTCCTGCTCAGGGGAAGGCACCTGTTCGTGCTCTTAGATCCTTCCTTGCCTCTCAAATCCCTATCCTGAGGTTTTTCTTACTGTTTGTTGTTTTTTTTCTCTGGGAAGCTTGGATAGATGGATTTAGATCTGCCAGGCTTAGAAAGAAGTAAAAGAATGGGTGGAAATTTAGGAAAAGATTAAAGCCTGATGGCTGCTGTTAAGGCTTCTGCCACCACGGCTCCTTGGCTGCAGCCAGAGGGTCCATGTAGCAGCGAGGTGCAGTGACCCCCGATTTACCCATCCCTACCTCCCCTCAGTGCCTGGCAGAGTCCCCGCTGCCCATCTTCTCAGGATAGGCAGAACCTGTCCATCATTTGGTGACAGCTCACAGTGCCACCAGCTCTCTGACAGCTGGAGCTGTGGGCAGGAGGGAAGGGCACTGAGATTTCCCTCCCTCCAAACTCCATTCCCTTTAGTGTTATTTTTATTTCTGCTACTTCATGGTTTGTTGTTTTGGTTTGGGTTTTTTTTCCCCCGAGTCAAACTCAATGAAAGTCTGAGAATGAAGTCGAACAAGTGAATTTTGTGGCCTTTGCCTACACAAGGTCATGAGATTTTGCAAGAGACCAGGGACTGGAATGCCTTGAGCTCTCGACGGCAGCGCCGCGCTTTGATTCCTCGGGCACACTGCGGCTCGGGAGGGTGGATTTTAGTAAACAGGGCTCGTATAGGTACCTGGCCTTTGCTTTGACGCGGTGTTTGGAAGAAGGTGCGGGAGCAGTGGCAGCACTGGTTCAGCCGGATGGAGTCTGACTCCATCCCTCTGTCTGGAAATGAAGCAAATGCCTCTGCCCCCACTATCAGCTCTGTGCATCATATGATTCATGCTCGAGGAGTCCCAGAATTACAGCTGTAAGGCACATTGTGTTTAGGCTCACTAAAATCATTCTGTCATAAAAGGGCTGGCGTTGTGGGTGCGCTGTGGAGGGGAAAGAAAAAAAAAAACAAGATTCACAAAGATGAGGCAGGCAACCAGCCATCTTGTGCAATCAATATTCCTGCAACTGTTTCCTTACTCGGAGTCCGGTTCTTTTAAAACTGCTGAGCACCTTCTTGCTCAGAGCAGCTGCCCTGCTCTTCCTCAGGGGCGTGGGGAGGGCACAGACCCACTGTGAACATCCACACCCACCGTGCGTGCCCATGCAGCATCCACGTCCAGCCTTTCCCTTTCCTTCCCTGCCCTCAGCATGACTGAAATACATCAATTTTGATTTGTTTCCAAATTATCTTGAGATCTCGTGACCTGATTAAAGGCTGGTTGAAACCTACAGTGCGATCTGGTTCGTCTCCACACTGCTTTTTGGGGTTTTTTCCCCCCGTGGATAACAAGGGACTGGGCTTGGTGCAAAGGCTCTTTTCCAAGCCTGCGTCTCGGAGCAAGGCTGCTGAGGTGGTGGGTAGCCAGTGTGCAGAAAGCATCCCAGGTAGTTGGTGTTTTCCTGTGTTTGGGAAGCAGGAGAAGGGCATTTTCACCATCACCTTTTGTGCACCTGTTTTGGTAAAAGGTGCCTTGTGTCTCTGTGCCCGGTGCCACGCACGGCACCTGCAGAAGCTCAGAGTCACTTCACAGCATGCAAGAGAATTGCTTCAGTGTCGAGCTGCTGCCAGGTCAGTCCCCATCCTCACTCCTTCCAAAGCACCTTTCAGCTCTGGAGGGCTCCTTGCCCAAGCCATGGGCTGGCCCTGGCCAGCTGAGCTCCCAGGGGACAGGTCTTGAGAGGCAGCTGGTGGCAGGACCGCTGCTTTCCCATCCCTTTTCAACTCAGGGGACTAACTTGGCAAAGTCCAGTTTAGGCTGGTACTGACTTGCTACCCAGCTTTATTTGTTGGTATCCCACCCTTCTGTACAATATTCTTGGGTCCCTCTGGTATTTGCAGGCATTCTCACCTAGGCTCAGCTTAACTAAATCATTTTTCATTGCCAGCAAATTACGATTCTTGCTTCCTCCCAAGGGCGTTTCTCAGCCAGTGAGTCGCAGCCCGTACGGGCTCAGGAAAGGCAGTCGGCAAAGGAAGGGAGAAGTGAGGGGGAGGGAATCGCTGAAAACTTTATTGCAGTCGAAAGCCAAAAAAATCCTGCTCCTCCGCTTTCCTGGTGCCAGGTATTCTTTGTCAGTGTGCTCTCAAAATGCCTGCCCGTGGAGGGAGCGTGGGGATGGAGAGATGTCATGGAAATGTTTCTGTCCTTACTTTTATGGGGAATGAATGGGTATAATAATAATTTATTCCCTCCCCCAAAGTAATCCCAAAAGACTGATGGGTTGTTCTAGATCTGACTCTTCTCTGCAGCACACGCAGGCAGTGGGTACGGTCGATGGTGTTAGAAGGCTTCTGTTTATTATTGTACCAGGTCTAACTGCCATTAGTCATAAAGTCATACTACAGTTAACCACTTTCCAAATTCATCCTGGGGACACCTCTCCTAAATTATTTCCATGCTGGTCATTTGCCGTTTATTTCCTTCCCCTCTGTTTTCTGTCTCAACAAGTTTTTAATCTATGACAGCACTTTATCTCCCAACCCCATGATTATAAAATTTCCTTCAGAGACTCTACTGAAGGGCTTTATCAAAAGCCCTTTGAACCTCTCCATAAATTAGAATCTCTGTTCTCCTTTTCCTACTATTTTGTTAACTCTTTCAGGGTTTCCCAGGGATAAGGAAGGTTTAACTCACCTTTACCAGGACTGGATTCCCCTCTTTTTTCCTTTACTCCAGGCAGTTAATTTACGTGACTGTTCTGGCATTATTTTCTCTTTTTATCACCCTTCTCTCTCTCCCTGCCCAACACATCCAAATGACTGGCTTGGGACCACACATTGGTGCTCTCTTGACTGGGGTACAGCCTTGGCTGAGCTCACAGCTCCCCTCTACTCTCCCTGGCACTAGTGATTGATAACATGGAGCAGATCCTGCTGCTGCTTAAAGAGCAAAGCCCTGGCTGCTGGGGAACCGCGCTGATGGACTCCAGCCCACGTATGACACCATCATTTTTTTTATTTGCTGGCAACAGACGCTTTATTCTTACAAGTATTTGGCATTCTCAGGTGATCTTCTCATGGTATTTCTCTGTTTACTGCTCTTTGGCTGCTGCCTGGCTTCTCAGTTTGATAGAAGGTGGCCCTTGCTCCCTGGCGTTAGGAACAGATCAAAGGAGTAGGTAGGAGCAACCTTGTCTGAAGGACAGGGTGTTGGACTGGCACTCTGGAGCCTTGGATTATTTCTCCCTGCCTCTATTCTTGACCAGATAAGTAACCCGGGGTGAGTCACTTTAATTCACCTTAACCCTCCCATTTTCCCTCCCACACTCTTTCTGTCTCTGCAGCTTAGATTTTAATAAATCTGGTGCAGGAAATTGTCTCTTGCTGTGTGTTTGCACAGTGCCTATTGCAATGAGGTCCTGGAGGAAAAATCATAAGTCAACTTGGAAATCTCTTCCTTGAATATCTGAATCTCCTTTCCTTCTTTGATGGATTCTTTCCTGTAGCTTCTTCTCTGGCTTCATTGGATAATACATAATTACTCCTCTTTTTTTTTTTTTTTTTTCTTTTTTTTTTTTTTTTTCCACACAGTTGCTAAGAAAAGGAGGTAGGTTTAAGTGGCTTTGCCCTTCCTCTCCACCCCCTTCCTCTGGTTCCTTTAGAACGCACATGGTGGTTTCAGTCAAAGTTGACCAAAAGGTGACAGTTTCTTAAAACTTTTATGAAAATAGACAGCAGTTGGATAGAGGAGGAGACCACGGGTGACTCCCACTAAAGCAGTGCAAATTTTAGCAAGCACTCATTTCTGGGCAGAGGCCTGAGGATCCCCCCTGGCGACAGCTGCTTGGTACCCAGAGTAGGTGATAAAGCTGTCACTGGCGTCCCCGTGTTAGCGGACGCTGGAGAAACCGGTCAACAGAGGTGCAGAACCGTTGGGGACAAGCGAGGGATGAGTTGATGCCCACGCCTTAGCATAACTTTGTTAAAGCAGGTAATCAAGCAACCATGGGCACAGATCTACTGCAAACCAGGGCACGCTCCTTCCGTCCTGGTGCTCATGGCCATACGTGCTTCTTGCGACAGAGGTGCCTCCTGGCGAGCCCGAGGTGCTGAGCCTCCCGTGGAGCTGTTTGGAAATATCTCTCTTCCTCCCACCCTTTGCCCACACGCTGAGCTCTCGGGCAGAAAAGGGGGAAGATGTTGCCTGCTTTCCTGTTTTCCCCTCTAGATATCTCTTCAATGAAAGTGCAGAAAGGTTGAGATTTGGGGCTCATTAATAACACACCCTATTATCAGCTGAGTGTAACAAACCACCAGTTTTGGATGCCCTGATTTTTTTCTGAGTGGGTGGTTCGGAAGATGATGGAGTTGACTTTCTGGAGTGCTGCAAAATCCTTCTGCCAAATATTTGGCTGCTCAGCAACCCTGAATACTGAAGCCTTTAGGGCATTTTTGAGTTGGGAGTGTGGAAAACGAGGAACCCTGAATGAACAGACTCGTGAAAATTAGAGGTTCCTCTCTGCTGTGCCTCAGTTTACTCATAAGTAAATTGGGCAAAGTAATCCTTGGGCTTTTGCCTCAGGGGCCCCCAAGTCAGAATTCTTCATGCTTCAAAGTCCTTGAAGGCACTTGAATGAAAGACTCCGGACCCGGTAATTACAGAGTGTGGTGCTTTCATGGGGCTGTGAGATAGGGAAACCTTTGCCAGGCAAGGTTCGGAGAAGAAAATCAACATCGTGCTGCCAAACCCTCCGAGGGGAAAATGGAAGATTTACTGTTGCGAGCGTCAAAATCAGCTGTTGTCATTTCAGGCCATTGCAAATGGCTTTGCGGCAAGACTGTATTTGCACAAACCTGGCTACCAGGAGGAAAGAGCAGCCTTGCCAAAGCGAGAGTGGTGGCGGTGGTGGGATTTGCATAGGAGCAGGTTAGGAGGCAGTGCCTGCCCAGCCGAAGTCAGCTCAGCCCTACCAAGCCAGCCAAGCTCTGCTCATTTCCCTAAGCTGGATTTTTGGCTTCTTTCCTTGAAAAACATCTTCTTGAGGAGAGAGAGAGAGAGAGAAAGGAGGTCAGCTGTGTCAGAGGATGTTTTGCCTGTCTCCCTCAGGACTCGGTTACCGATTTAACACGAGATTTCCTTAAAGCCCTGGGAAAAAAGCAGGCTCCCAATTGTAGGTCAGAGCCTGTGATTCACCCCTTCGCTTCTGCTTTGCTTCGGAGGGAAGGGAAGTAATTTGGGTTGGTTCTGCCCTGTGCAGGGGCATCTCCATGCCGTGCTGGCTCCGACGTGGTCATGGGATGCGGGGAGGAGGTGGGAGTGGGGCTCTCCTGCTAGTGCCTCTATGTCTCATTCCTCTTGCCCTCGATGAAGAGGGAGATGGGGCCCTCAGAGATTGATTTTTCATCCCCTGTGCTGTGCCTGGCATTGGAGACAGGCGAGAGGAGAGCAGAGGGTGTCTGATATTGTCACTCTTGCCTGCGCAAAGGCATAAAACACGCCTCGAGTCTTCCCTTTGCTTGACTCTAGGAAAAGCTACAAGACCCCTCACGGCTCATTCTGCTGAAACCTCTTTTAGAAGTGCCATTCAAGAGCTTGCTGCATCAAGGAAGATGTCAGCGCAAGATGATAAATGATGAGGTGCCTGCATTATTGCTAAGGGGCCATTAAAAATGAGACACCTTTGAATTCAGGGGGTAATAACAGGCACAGGGTATGGGTTATTGGGCTCTTTTTCAGCAGAGAAATGATAAATGTTCCTGTGGAAAGAAGTGCCACACCCCCTCCAACAAGACTCCCTTCCCTCTCCCATCAAAATTCCTAGGTCAAAGGGAAGGATTTGATTTCACTGTTAACATGCAGCCAGGAGAAATACATGCTAGGTGCGAAAGCCACCTGTTCTCAGTGCAAACCTGACAGGAGAGATGTGCAAAGCGCAAAGGCTGCGAGGCAGTTTGGCTGTCACTCATCTTCTCAGGAACTTTGGGGGTGTGTGGATGCGTGTGTGTAAGGCCTCTAGGAAAACTGTCGCTGGTGGTGAAAAGTGCAAGCAACTTCTTTCACCATTTCCTTTCCTTAAGAACAAAAATTTTTTTTAAATCAAGAGTTGCCTCACTGGAAAAAAAAAAAAAAAAAAAAAGGAGCTAAAAAATCTTGGGTCAATATTGTTTTGTCCAAGGGGCTGAGTGTGGCCCTTGGAAATCTCACTGCTGATGACTTTGCACAATGTTAATCTCCAGATCTTTTGATCTTTATACATTTAGGGCTTGACCTGAAGTCTGGAGAAATTAATGGGAACCTTTCTCCTGCTCAGTGGGTATTCGCTTAGGGACTGATTAATTGATTTTTAGGTTTGTTGACTGTGTCCATATCATGGACTCAAAGTACACCATGAAAGTTTAATGAAATATTAAAATAGGATATTTGTTGACAAGAGTGACCCTGTGTGTCACGCAGGAAAAACTGCACGTTTGGAAGTGTCTTCTGAGCGTCCTTAACTTCCTCCAAACCCAGTGTTTCCCAGCCACATGCTCCATCTTCAGGACTTTTTTGGCTGGACAAACCATCTGATCATGGCAGGTCTTGAGTAGGTTGAGAAAATATCTGAGGCTTCTGAGCACACCCTTTTCCGTGCCTGGAAATTATGTCTAGGCTGAACACATGCAGACTTCCCAGACGTGGTCATTGAATATATGTAGATAGGCTGTGTCTCGGAGAGATGCAGCAAACCCAGCGCTGCTGGGACGATGCCTTGGATGTGTTGTGTGTGCTCTGCTGAAGGGGAACAGCAGTAGGAAGGAAATTCAGCAGGCTTGGGACCTGACAGGGCAGAACTTGTACGCGTTCCCATCTGGGAAATCCTTGATGGGAAAAAAAGTGGATCTCCACCAGGAGGTAACCACATCCAGCCTTTGGTAAATGGAGGTGAGAAGTGGGTTGTCTTGCTAAGGGCCTCTCACTGAGCAAAGCCTGCTGTCAGCACTCTCCCCTTCGCAACCTCCTCCTGGTATAAACTCCAGCACCTCCAGCGATCCCAGCATACAGGAGGAGAAGTGGTTTCTCTGAGAGGCAGGGTCCAGATCTTTAAAAGCAAGGAGGACAAGACCTTGAACTTGACTTTGTGGTTGATCTGAGATCACCCAACACAGGCGTAACGCTTCCTCTGGCTGAAATCCTGGCTGGCAATGGCTAAGTACCTCCATGGAGATCTGCTCTGTGGTGTCTAACCCTGCTTGATCATGACCCTGGATTGCTGCCTCCCTTTAGATGTCACCTCATCAACTCCAGAGTGGCCAGAAAAGAGACAATTCAAACTAGTATTGTATTCCATCCTCTTCTTCCCCCTGCCAGTCCCAAGGAGCATCTCTGCCTTTTCCCTGAGATGCATTTACTCTACAGAGTAGTCCTATGTAAATGGCAGAGCTGAAGTATTCACACTGCGGGATATTCTTGGCCTCACCACTTCCTGCAATGTCTTCACTGGTAGAATCCTCCCTGTAAGCCTCGGCCTCCGAAAGGGAATCCAGTAAGGAGAGGTAGCCTTGCTCCTTCCAGGCTATAAAAGGTTTAAATCCTTTCCCTGTCCCCCATACCCCTTTGTGATATCCGTGTCCTTCTTCACTGGGGTGAGCTTTACCACGGAAGGTATTAACTCTTGATTACTGCGCACTAATGGTGGGGTTGATCAGTGCAGTGGTGAGCTACGAATCTTAATTATCCTAGAGAAGGTGCTCTGAAGTTGCATGGCCTATTTTTCTGGCCAGAGACTCGAAACTCGACTATTAAGAGGAAGCAAGCTGTGAAATCTCTCTCCAGGCATCTGAAGAAGCCTTAAGAGATTTTCAGAAGTGCCGAACCCTTAGATGTTCCCAAAGATTTTAGAGGAATCTCGAGTGCTTGCCTCTGGCTATAACCCCAGCCCAGGGCTTAGGGCTGTCGCCATGAGCAGAGGGACCTGTTTGCAGATCCTCTCTCCCCTCCCCGCTTGCCTCATGTGGGTCAGGTTCTCTACACTTTCCTAGCCCCAGGGTAGGGCAAGAGTCCTCCTGTGAGGCATTCCTAGTCTTTTCTGTTGAAACTGTTTGACTTTCAGTAGTGGGGAAATCATCACTGATGTGAGCCTAAGAATAGGCACAGGTTGAGGAGAAACCTTCTGTGAGGTTTTTTTGTGAGAACGGGTGACTTTGGCTCCTTTGCCTATTGCAGGAGAAGGATCACAACTGGAGATCCCAAGCAGAATGTGGCACTTAACAAACTTTAGATGAAGATGCTCAGAGAAGCTTAGGACCTGGTTTTTCTTCTATGAGTGGCATGCTACATCCTGTGCATCCCATGTCTGAGCTCTTTGCTGCCCAGGACCTCTGTTCTGGGAACGTGGGCACACAACGTGGGCATGTGGGATCCATCAGGAGATCTCAGGCTCTGCCGTGTCGTGTGGCTTTTCAAATATAACTGAAAGGACCTGTGCTGGAAGAGAGCATCCAAAGGTCCTGTTAAGTGGTGTTTGTATGAGGTTGGGTGATGAGATGTTGGGCTGTGTTGCTTGCTCACAAGATGTTTTTGGCTAGGGGCTACTGAAACTCATTCCAGCCTTCCCTACAGAGGGGACGGGACCCTCAGCAACACCCGTCGTGCCCTCAGCCTGAATGGCTGCAGCCAGCCCTTTGTCCAAGAGTGCTGAATGTGGGGCTGAGTGGTTCTGGCTCCACCAGACGCCACACTTGAGAGCTGGCCTTGAGGAGGGCTTTCAGCAGGCACTACAAGGTGGCAACAGGCCCTTGGGTTGGGAGATGGGGAATGCAGCCTTTGTCCTCTCCACCGATGAAGATGGCAGCCAGGTCCGGCCAGATTCCAGAGGCATCTGGACAGCCTCTGTCATCGAGGTGGGATGGATGGGGGAGGGGGGCGACAGGACATAAGGGGGGTTATCTCCCCTCTGCCTTCTTGGCTGGGAGGGAACAGCTGAGAATTGTAGGAGGCCAGCGATGATGCAGTGGGAGGCTGTAGTGTGGTGGCCGCAGAGCTTGGGCACCGTGCGCAACCGAGGAGGTGCTGAGAGGGGCTCCGCGGGATCAGCTGTGATGTTTGTCTTCCTGGTGCAAGGGGTGGCTGGGGGGAGCGTATCAGTTGGGTCGATCTCTCTGTGCTTCGTGTTATGCTGTAAGAAAAAGGGGAAAGGGAGTGGGAGGCAGGGGGTGGGAAACAGAGAAAAAGACCAAAAAAAAAAAAAAAAAAGAAAAAAAAAGATAAGTGAACCTGCTGCCTTCCCCAGACTATGTGGCACCACTGGTCATTTCTGTAGGCTATAGGGGTTGTCAGAGTAAGCTGTAAGGACAGGTGTAAATCTGTCCTGTCATTCCACCCTTCCAGCATCTTCTCACCTGAAGGGCTCCCATTTATTGCAGAGAGCAAGCAAATAAACCCAGCCATCACTTTGACTCCCAAAGGGCATGAAAAGACACCCCATGCCGCCAGTTAACCTCCGTCCGCTGCCTCTCCCCTCCCGTGCAGGGCTTTAACAGCCAGCCTGAAAGTAACCCCCCTGTCCAGCTGTTTGTTAAAGCAAAGCAAATAAGGGCTGTTGCAGCTCAGACTAAAATCCACTTGTTTGCAGTCTGATTTTTAACTGTCATTCCCAGCAGAGAGAGGGCAGGGGGAGGGCTGGAGGTTGGCCCCAGCCCAGGGCAAGAGGGGCCATTTGTCTGCCAGGAGGAGAGGGGTTTCAGCAGCTTCCAGGGCTCTCTGGGGCAGGCGGGGGGGATGCTACGGGCTTTTCTGAATCAGGGGAACATCTGCGGAACGACCCCAAAGTGTGTGTCGGGTGGGGACGTGACCTCTGGATACGGTTTCCCTGCTCAGCCAGGCAAGGCGGGTCCCTTCACCCAGCTCCTTCCTCTCCTTCTCTTCTTCCCCTTGCAAATTGTGCCGTTGATTTTTGTCATCAAACCTGGAGCGAGGCTTTTCTCTTCTCCCTCTTTAAGAAGCCATCCGCAGCATCAGTCTCCCCATGGTTTTCATTAAGAAGGGGATGGTGTGTTTCCCATCAAGAACGACTTTAATCTTGACTGAGTTCTGAAAGCTAAAGGTTTGCAGTTTTCTTCGGCCACCTTTGATTATTACTTCTTCTTGTTTTCCAACTCGATATTATAGATCCTCCCTCCCGGCTGAAGTCCTTAATGGCCCGGTCCATCCCCACTCCCCCAAGTACCCATTCTGTGGATGTAGCAAACTCTAATTAATTATAACTTATCTCATGACTTGTCAGCATCACATGTTTGATCCTGTTTAGAAACCATATTCCCAGGGGATGGAAAGACTTGGGAGTAGGTTGATGCTACTCAACAGTGATTTAATGGACGCATTAATGCCGAGACAGATAACTGTGTAGCCATGTTAAGTAATACATCAAGAATCTTTCCAGAGAGGCAACTTTACAGGTCACTGCAGAACTGCTAACTGATATTAACCCGCTTTGCATTGTGCTGTGCATATGGGCGCTGGGAGTTCACACACTTTCTTTTGTTTGTTTTTTTTTTCGAGCAGCCTCTTCCCATTCCCCCCTGGAAGCGATGGAGATATTAGACGCCTAATGACAATGTTTCACACGCGGGGGTGGGGTGAGGAGGACAACAGGCTTGTTAGCCGGGTTGATTTTAAGCACACCCAATTACTGGCCCGAAGGAGGCCGGGAGCTGCCGCCCGGCCACGGAGATGCTCCGGGCTGTGCTGGGATGTCGGGGCAGCTCCCGGGCACGGACGGGGATGCGCTCTTTTTGCAAAGCTTCCTTTTTCGGCGATTTTCACCTTTCTTCCTCCCGGGAGGGGTTCCTCTCTGCCCCTATTCCCGGAGGTATGCCCGGCGCAGCCCCCCGGGAAGTTGCCACCCTCCTGTCAGGCTCCGTCTCGGGATAGGGGGGCGGACGGGGACGACGACGGGGACTTGCCCCGGTGGCCCTGGGAGCTTAGGAACTGGCCGGAAGAACGGTAGCAGTGCCGGAGAGCGGCTGCCCCGTACCCGGCGGGCGATTCGCGGCCCCGGGACCGGTTCTTGCTCAGCCCCGGAGGAGGGATGCGGTGTGCCCGGGGATCGCCCTGCGGCCCCGCCGCTAACTACAGCAGCGGGGTGCAGCGGATTCTACAGGTGGGAAGGGTCAGTCTGTCTGTCCCTCGGGCTCTCCCAGCCCCAGGTGAGATAGTGGGGTACCCGACCCCGCCGTTCTACCATCACCATCTCCTCCCTAAGCCGCCGAGACGCCTTCTCCGGTGCCTCCCGGCCCCATCCCGCCGGGTTACAGAACACGGACCGACCCGATAGATCTCCCCAGGAACATCTCACTTTGTCCACCCCCGTCCAGGGGGACAGCAGCGTCCCCTCCCCACCTGGGAGCACGCAAAGCGGCTCGGGGAGGCGGGGGGGGGACCCACAGCCAGCGGTGAGTTCCCGTGGGCTGAGGGCTCCCCCTCTCTGCTCCCCTCGCTTTAGCCTGGCCAGGGACAGCCCGAGCAGCACCGAGGGACCCCGGCGAGCGGCTGCTGTCCCCCGAGCCCCTGTGCTCGGGGCACCAGCACGGCGGGGAGTAACATTTGCCTTCGTTTCCCAAGGTTTTCCCCCTGTAAGGACTCTTCCCCGTGGCTGGAGGGAAGGTGCTGCGGATCCCTCGCCCCTTCCCGTCTCTTTTTCCCTCTCCCACCTTCCTGCCAGATGGACCTTTCAGGAGGAGGAAGAGAGAGAGAGAGAGACTGGGAATTCACCCTGCTGAGAGCGAAGGGAAACTCCCTTCCGCCAGCCGGGGTGACACCCTGGCAAGGCTCCGCTGGCCCGGGCCCGCGGGGCTCCGCCGCCCGCCCATCACCCGCCGGCGGGGCTGCCAGGGGAGCCCCGCTTTTGGCCGCGGGGGCCGGGAAGACAGACGGTGACAAGCCATGATTTCCTTGAGGAAAACAGGCTGGGGAAGAGGAGAAACCAGCCAGCCGGTGCCCGGCTTTCGGCGGGGCGGGCGGGGAGCGGCGGCCGAGGCTACTCCACGGGAGGGCAGCGGGGACCGCCCCGTCCAGCGTCGCGGGGGAAAATCCCTCCGGACACGGTCCCGACTCTTTCTCTACCCTTTGGGGTAGGGCAGAGCCCGAGGGAGCGTGGAAACCCATCCCTTCAAACACGGGCGAAGCCCCACGTGTCCGGCCGAGGACCCGCCGCGCTCCGAGGGGCCGTGGGCAGACCCGGCTCGGGGGGCTCCGCCGCCGCCTCCCAGCTCGTAGGACCGTTTCACCCACTCGGGAAGGGGATTTCTTTTTTTTTTTTTCCTTTTTTTTTTTTTCTTTTTTTTTTTTTTCTCCTCTCTTGCGAGCCGTTTGCAGGGCGGAGGGAAAGGAAGGTGATGTGGTTTGGCCAGGTTGCGAGGGGAGGATTGTGTGCCACTGTTGATTAAACGCTCTCCCCTAAAGATGGTATCCGACATGAGATAATGAGGCTCTGTGACCGGCCCCAGGTTCCCTTTAAGTTTTCCCATGGACTCGAGCTGTCGCCAGTTCACAAAACGACAGTGTAAGACAGCACCACGCTACTCAGATCCAATTTACGGCGCACAAAAGCTGATCCCCAAATCCCCACTAACAAACCGGGACCCGCAGACAATTCCGATAATGTTTAGTTTTTATTCATTTCGCGATTAATTAACTGGAATCCCACCTCCTTCCCCCCCTCTTGACAGCGCCCAATTAATCCGCAATGTATGTCAAAGGTCTGGAACCCACTGTAAACTGCTAAACCTTTGCAAAGATTTCTATGTCTCTATATTGATCTGATTAGGACCGGGATGCTTTTTCCTCGTTATTAACTGCTTGCAAAATAAAAATGTCGCGCGCTTTTTTTGTCCCAAAAGCTTTACTTTCCCTAACTCTAATAGGATTTCTCTAAGGCGCCTTCAAACCTCCCCGGGTGTTCATGAAAAGGCTTGGTGTTTGGTTGGGGTTATTTTATTTTTATTATTATTTTTTTTTATCGGGGGCTCCAAAGGGAATCGAGAGAGATTAATTTATCTGCGAGATAAGACGGGAGAGTTTCTGGTGGGGGGGCGGAATGTAGACTGAATCTGGATTCGCCGTGAAATGTCTCGTCTGGAGAAAATAGGAGCGGGGGAAGATGGGAGTGGGAAAAAAACCTTTTTTTTTTAGGGGATAAACCTTTGGTTTTTGGAAGAGTCTCTGTTGGTGCCAGCGGTGGGGAGAACGGCTGCCCCACGGAGCAGAGCCGGGGCCGGGGCTGCCGCCACCCCGCTCCCCTTCGCCGTCTCTGGGGCTGGGGCAACTCGTTTCTCATCTTCGGAGGGAGTGAATATAAAAGAGGAATTTATTAGCTTTCAGGCCATCAGAGGAATAAACATTGATTTTATTGACCTAATTATGGGCCAAATGACTCCTTCCATCGATCACGTAAAATACTTCATTTGGAGAAAAACAGGCGCGGGCGCCCGGAGGCGGGGAGGAGAGCGGGTGGATGTGCTGCAAAAGGGAAAGAAAAGCAAAAGCTAGAAAATGTATGGAAGGGTTTTAATGCTGTTAACGTGCCCGTCGCGCTGGAGCTCAAGCCCCGTCTCCCAGACGTTACAGTGCGGATGTTTTGCAAACTAAAGCTTTTATGTCGAATTCCAATCCGGCCAGTCAATTTGGCTAAAATAGCATTAAACAAATGGACAGCGGTTTATTTACATTCCCTCTCCCTATATTTTATAGACAGAGAAGAATTACTTTAAATGTATTTTACAAGCACAAGACAACACGTCGTTTGAGCAGCGATTTCTCGTAATTAGCGTAGGCTCGACGCTAATAAAGAAGCAAACAGGCTCTTTTCTCTGCTTAAACCCAGCTACTGTCCCCAGCGCTTTGCTGTGGGATGGGATGGCCGCTTCCCGGCGAAGGAGGGGGCGGCGGGCGCACCTGAAGGCACCTGCCTGGGGAAGGGACACAGAGGGGCTCCGGGGCCAGCGCCTCCTTTCCTGCTCTTGCCAGGACGAGCGGGGCTTATGAAACGCGATTTTTTATTTTTTTTTTTTTTCCCCCTCGCTGTCTGGTGACAGCGAGACCTGATGTTGGATTTATTTGCTTGAGATTGTGTTTTTTTGACGGTGCGAGACGAGAGGCTCTTTTGGCAGGGTGTTTGCTCCCTTCTTATGTCACCTGAAATATTAGATCTCGTACAGCTTCACCCAGCCTTAACTGTACGAGCAGAGCGGTGGATATTTTTAGTCGAGCTGTTTTGTAAGGCTGGATCTATCCCTTAGCTGTCCCTAAGCTCGGTTTAGCGCTTCCCTTGCCCCGCCGCATTATTCCTCCCTCCTGGTAAGCTTTGCAGCTCGGGGGCTGCCTCCTGCGCTCCCGTCTCTGACGACCAAACTCTCAGCGCCCGGATCTGAACTACCCCGATCCCTTTCGCCCCCCTTCCCCATCACCCACCCCCGGGACCGGTTATTCTGAGTCACCCGCCGTTTCCCGGCGGAGGAGGCAGAGATGCTCGCCGCCGTGGCACGCATTGTCTCTCAGCCCATAAACGCCTGGCTGTCACTTCTAATAGCTCTTTTATTGCAATTCGTTAAGATGAGCGGTGCCACTGCTCCAGCCGCTGCCCCCCTCCGGGCTCTCATACCCCTCCCGCCGGGAGGCAGAGCCGGGACTGGGGTCTCCCGGGTCGGGCCGGACCGGGGGGAGCCGGGCCGCCCAGGTGAGCCCCGCTCGGGCAGGTGAGAGCGGGCAGCCCCGGCGCCATCCCGTGGCCGGAGCCCACGGAGCCTTCGGCGTGGCGGGCCCCGGCGACGGGGACCCCCGCACCCTCTCCCCAGCTGCGGGGGGAGCGCGGAGTTCACCCCCCAACCCCCGCCTCCCTCCTTCCCTCTCTCTCATTAAGATAGGGCTTTATGCAGAACATCTGTAAGGGAAGGCAAAATAAATGACAACACTTTTACACCACTTCCTACTTAACTTGGCTTTTTATGTGGCTGCGCTGGATTTTCCGACTCTTTGTACTGCTTGAATCTTGTTTGGATGTTTGTACATGTAATACTCTGCCCACTTCAGCTCTTGGGACGGGCTTGTCTTGTATTTTCTTTCTCTTTTTTTTTTTTTCCCCTCTCCCCCCTCCGTCCCAGCGTGCAGACAGGGGCTTTCACAATATGCTTTGCTCACTTTGCTGCTCGAGGGGAAGGGCAGCAGGATTCGTGCTGCCTCTGTAGCCTGCGCCGGGCCAGGGGCAAACTGCTACACAAGTGGTGGGCATTAATCACGCCTTGTCTTTACAGAAGGTGAGCTCCATGCACGGTGCACCCACTTATTCGCTCTTAAAATCCCCCCTTCTCCTTTCAGCCGGTCGCCTTCCTGTCTCCACTGAGCAGCATTTTTCCCTGACCTGGGATCCGGACAATTGTCCTAATGGTATTTAAAGAAAACACGGATTAAACATTCATTAATGCTTTTCTCCCTTATTTAGACTGTAACCTCAGAAAGCACGAAGCGTGTGTCAAGCCTCATTCTAACGAGGAAAAAGCTTTTTTTTTTTTCTTTTGGAGGGAAGGGGGATGACTCCCACGAACCCCGAGGTGATTTGGGCGCCTGAATGCACTTGATGATCCGGGAACCAATTTCCCGGCTGATTTTAAGCTCCCAAACCCCGCAATTGGGAACTGGTACCAAAGTGTTGAGGAAGTGGCCGTGCTCGCCGGGAGCGCATTCCCCTTCTTATTCAGAGGATCAGGAGCGGTGCCCCGACCCCCAGACTATTTTTTCCTCCCCCATCTTCCGTCTAACTAGAATAATTTCCCCCACCGCCGCTTTTCCGAGCTCGCCTGTGAGGTTTAGCTTCTTTTTTAAGTCCATAGCATTAAAGAAGCGGCTGCAGCAACAGGTGAGCGGGTTTTTTGCAGTGTTAGGAAGGGGCCGGTGGCCCCGGGGGGCTGCAGGCACCGAGGCGCCCGGGCGCGCATCGACCGCGGGGAAGGATGCTCCGCGCCGCGGAGCCCGGCGCCGGGGCAGGGGCGAGCCCGGCGGCTCCCCGACAAAACCTGCTGCTAGAAAAACAAAAAGCAAACCCGAACTTTTTCCCCTCTAATCCCAGTTATAGGAGGGGGAAAGAGCCGCTTCGGAGGGCTGCACGAATATTGTTTACACCTGCGACGCGAAGCTGGCTGAATTCTGCTCCGCTCGGTTTTAATTGGAAATCTTTTCCGTCTGCCCCAACTCCCGGATCATCTGGGTTTAATAAATGTTCACAACACCCCTGCTGCTCCAGAGAAACTCTGTGGCAGAAGTCGGCTCTGCCCGTGTTTCTGAATCCCAGCAGAAGAGTAATTACCGTAGGAGCAAGAGTGGCCTGGGACTTGTTTTTGGTCCAGGGGAAAGGGGGGGACGAGGAGAGAGAAACCTGGCCATGAAGTGGGGGCTGTAAAGCTTATATATGTGTATACACACACATACATATGTATAGAAAAGCAAGGAGCAAGTGCAAGATCGAAAGCAGAGCCTGTCTTTTCTGCAGCCACGTGTGCCATTAAAAGCAAATAATTCAAAGTACTTTTAAACTATAAAAACATGGGATCTTTCCCCTTCTGTTACTTTTTTTTTGGGGGGGGGGGGGAAGTTGGAGGATACAGATCCCGTCTCCCCTTCTCAGATGACCTCGAAGGACCGGTTTTTTCACTTTCCCATGTGTGTGCGTTTGCGCTTTCCGGAAATCAATCTAAAGTTTGTTAAGAATCCTAAACTAAAATAAAACATCGCTGCAAAACCTCCCACGCCCTAAAGACAGAGAGGAGCCCCCCCTTTCCCCCCCCCCTTTTTTTTTTTTCCATCTTCTTGTGCTCCCCACGGAAATGATCTCTGGAGGGTTTTGCTGGATTGTGTGTGGATGTGCGAGCATGTAGAGGAAGGAGGTTTCTAGAGAAGCGCAGCGGGCTGCCTGTGACCCGACGGGCTGGAGGATCGGGGGCTGCCGGCGGGACTGCCCCGAGCCCGGTGCTAAGAGTCTGGCTGGGCAGCTGGTTTAGTACCCCCGGCCGTCCCTTGGATGGCTCAAGCCCCACGGAGTTGTCCGCTTATAGCAGGGAGAGTTAGGAAGCAGTGGGGACGGAGGAGAGCACTTTTCTCCCACCAACATCTTCTGGAGTGCCGCAGGGATGGAACCCGCAGCACCCTGCCCTGCACATCGGGTTTCATCCTTAGGCTGGCCAAAGCGGCCAAGGTCTTGAGCGAAACTTGCCACTACCCTGCAGTTCCCACAGCTGAACTGGCACATTTCGGCTGCCTTTTGCAGCCCTCGTAGGAAGGCAGGGCGGGTGAAGCCTTTCCCCTCGCCCTGCGCAGGCAGATGCCAGGGGTCACACATACAGAGGGGCTGCAGGGGAGGCAAAAACCCTACACCCTTCCCAGCCCCCTCTGCCCCCCCCCAAACCTCTTAAACGAGGCATTGAATAAATTAAAGGTCTTCCCGCCTTCCCAGAAAATCGATGAGGTTTAAAATTTTTCTTTCTTTGCGCTGGGAATAGTTTGGGCTCTTGTTTTCCGTGAGAGGGAAGGAGTGAAATGAAATTTCGGAGGGCACGGTCATGCCGTGGGTCCCCCACCACTGAGACCCGGAGCTTCTCCGCTGCCCAAATGTGTTGGGAACATCCCCCTTTAGCGTTTTTGTTGGGTTTTTTTTGTTTTTCTTTCCCTAAGTCCTGCAGCCCACAGCGATAGCTTCTGCCGGGGAGGGAGCGATCCCGGGCGGGGGTCCCGGCCCTGCCCCTGCCCGGGCGCTCGGGGTCTGGGTGAATTCTCTCGGGTATGTTAAGGGTTCGGGGTTGGTAACAACCATCGCGTAGAGGCAGGAGTTGTCCGCTGGCTCCTCTTCTCTTTCATCTGTCTCCTGCCTTGGGGTGTGCGTGTGGGGGTTATAGCTCTTTTTAATTGAAACCTAGTAAGGAAAATAGTAATGGATACCAGGCTCCGATGGAGAATACGTGTCCGCGGCTACATGGTGAGTGTTAGTTCAGCAGACTTTAAGAAGCCAATTCTTCTTTTCTGTCATTTCTCTATTGACAGCAGCCCCTATTAGATTTACCATGTCCTTTTGCAACAGCTGGTCCTCCCCCCCCACCTCCCCCGGGCCGAGGTATCAATCGATGGCCGTGTGACTTGGTGGCATCTTGAAGAAAACGGGAGCAAAGTGTATGTCAGCGTCGGTGCCAGAGGCTCCCGGATCCCTTCCCTTGCTTTGATGCAACCCAGTGTGCCCGGTGGTGCTCAGCACCGCCCGGGCTTCAGCACCGCTCTGCAGCCCCGGGGGATGCTGCGCCGGGGAGCGGAGGAGACCCCCGGAGGGGGGGAGGGGGGTGGCGATGGGAAAGGCTCTGGTTCTGTGTGGTTAAAGAACACGGCTGATGGTCAAAGCAGATAAAATCGGTTTCTTTGCCGGGTGCTCTCGAGTGCCTTTTTCTACTGGGTCTGCAGGGAGGCGGGGGAAAAGGGGGGGAGGCAATGCCGCATCTGGAGAGCTGGAGGGCTGCTGCGGGAGGAACCGTCCCCTCCTCGGTACTGTTGTTGTGTTGTGTGTGTGTTTAAATAATTGAATAAACGTATCCACTCCTTCCCTCCTTCTCCCTCGCACGCAGACACACACACAAAGACAGCATTGAAAAGATAGATCCGTTTGACTATAGGAAACGACAATTAGTGCTACTTCCTGAGCGGCAAACTCTGTGTATACGCCTGGCTATTTAGAAAAAAAAGAAACAACCCTTATCCAAATAGTGAACTCTATTTACAATTTCTGCTCAGGCAGCGGTGGTGGAAGCAGAAGGATGGGTGTAGAGAAGGTGAGGGAGGGAGCAGGGCTTTCATTTCGCCTCTGCCAGCAACACACTGTCAAGAACAAGGCTGCGTGTGATGCTTTGTGGTACGGAGAAATTGAATGGTGCAGAAACGGCTCGGAAAAAAAAAAATGTGAGGTGAGGAAGTTGGAGGACGGGCTCCAAACCTTGCTGTGCTCCAAAGTGTCCTGGTTGATGAGGCCGGGCCTGGCTGGGAGGCGGAGGGGAGAGCTGTGGAAGGTGGCTCTGGGTGCTCCTGTGTTTTCTTTTCATGTTGGTGGTGAAGTGAGGGGACTGGAGAGTGTCAGAGCCATCTGGGGACAAGGACACGGTACACGGGTCTTGTGGGGAGAGGAGGAACCGGGTCAGGGCTGGTCATCTAAGTGTCAGTGCTATTTGCGAGGGAGGTGAAAAATCATAATCCTGGAACTCCTGATGTTGGTCTCCCACCAGTGCCAGCCTCTGGCAGTTGCTGGTCCAGGCTGGGGGGGCTCAGGAGAAGCAAGGAGCTGGGGCCTCCTCCCAGCAGAGGCAGGCAGGGAAGTGCAGGCAGCTGTCAGTACTCTGGTGAGCCTGGGATGGGCAGATAGTGCTGCCTGACCCCACAGCTGCTCTGCCACAGTCAGTGCCACTCTGATGCCACCAGGCTGGGCCAGGCCAGAGGCACCAGCAGCCTTTCCCAGAAGGTCGCATCCCAGCAAGGGTGAGAAAACTCTCCAACTGTTGCTTTCCTCTCTTTTTTTCCCCACTGCTTCAACAGGGCATGTGTAATGCTGGCTCTTGTCATCCCAAACCCTGCAAAGCATTGAGCTTGGCTGTGCTTGGAAGGGGACCTGACTCGTCTGGTCCTCTCCTCTGTTCAGAGATGGGAACAGCCCTTTTGGTGGGATATGATGGAGCCAAGCCTGCTCAGAGAGAGATGTGTTTTCTTTTTTTTTTTTTTTTCTTCCTATTTCTAATACCTCGTTGTGCTTTTTTTGACCCGGGCAGGTTATTTTGCAAAGTTTTCAGGCAAGACTTTCCCTGAATTTCAACTGGCAATTGGAGGAAAGGCTCTGCCAAAGGGAAGGGCCAAGGGCTGCTGTACTGCCCCCCCCCCCCCCCGTAGCAGTTTATATAGTCTGACTATATAGACTCACTTCCTAAGGGACCCACTTCATTATGCTTGTGGCCTGCAGTGCTCCTCTGGGCTGGAGCTGGGTCAACACGGCCCCCATTTACTGACACCTTTTGCTTGGCCGAGGAAGGGCCTGCACAGGGCAGGGAAGAGTTTCCCTTGGAAGAAGTGTGTAACCACCGCTTGCCAGCCGCCCCCCGTGCTCCAGCCAGTATTTACTGCAAACCTGCCAAAGTAAACCAGCCCGCTGCATTTTATTTCGGATAAACACAGCGTGGCCACGGTGGGGTGTTGCCTTCCAAAGGGCTGGAGACGGAGCGGAGGCTGCGGCGCCAGGAGGGAAAAGGAGGGAGGAGAGGGATGGATCCTGCAGGGTGCGGGGCTGCTGGCAGGCAGGATGGGGCAGGGCCCTTGGGGATGCTTGGGCCCAGCGGCGCCATAAGGAAATGCATAGGATAGGATGCAAAACCCCACTTGGGTTGTGCACGTTGGCCCTGCTCGCCGTGCACCAAGGCTTGTCTTCTCCCACGGAGCACCCGGCATACGCAGAGGGTGTAAGGGATGCCTCAGGTTTTGCTGTCAGAGCGAGGATTCGAGGTGTACCCCAGGGCAGGAATCCCTCCCGCTCTCACACAGCCACACAACATCTCCACGTACACACCCACAGAGGTCGCGTAGCACACGCAGAGCCCCTCCACGCACTCACGCGCCTTGGAGCTGCTCCCGCAGGCCTGGGAGAAGACGTGTGGGCCCGAAAACCAGGCTGCCTTTATTTTTCCTCTTGCCTCCTTCCTCCAGCTGGCTCTTTAGGCCACCGGGAGAGAGCCAGAGCCTCTCTCCTCCCACACCTTCAGCACACCCGCACGGGGCAGGCTCGCTGCACGCCCCGAGCTCTCGTGCAAACGCGAAAAGTTGCTTAGGAGGGTGAAATCTGAGCGAGCGGGGCTCTCCCAGCCGCTCAACCACCAAAAGCCCAGGGTCTGGCCAACTCCCCTTTCCCTCCGGCCTGGATTGAACCAGGGAAAACCCAGCGAGGCGGCATGAGGGAGCAGAGGAGGGCTGGGGAAGGTGGGAGCTGCTCCCCCCCGCCCCGGCCTTTAGCTCTTTGCGCTCCAAGATTAGAGAGCCCCGGCCTGGCCGCTCTCCGGGGAGACAGCGGAGACCTTTCATGCCTCTTTGAAGAGCCAAGATAGTGTCGGCCTTGGTGGAAGCTCAGCCTGCAGACGGGGCCGGGAGGCGCGGGGGCAGCCGGCTATCTCAGCCTGCTATCACCCGGCCTCCCCCCGCCACTAGCCCCATTGCCACCTCCGCCCCGCCCCCGGCCCTTCGCCCTCACCAGCCCCGATCTCCCTTTCCCCCCCCCCCCCCCCCCGCCCCCCCCCCCCC
>JANHGN010022853.1:14207-61281 GCA_024605025.1 Megaceryle maxima | reverse complement strand
TTTTTTTTTTTTTTTTTTTTTAAACAGTCTTCTTTTAAAGAACTGCACTAGAAAAAAATACTTTTATTTACTAGTGTTGTAATTAGTGTTAAACAAATAATACAAAATGTGCAACCTAAAATGAACAGCTGTTTTTTATTTTGTTTGCCAACCAGAAATATATTTCTTAAGCAATTAGAAAACAATTCATCACATTCAAGTCCTTAATTTATTTGGCAGTGTGCCTTCTTATATTACACATTTGAGCAGTGACTGAGCACCAGTTGGCCAGTAGTACATTTAGCTGTGGTCCATGGCCTTGGGCAGCACTTCCGTTCTGTTAGAAAGAGAAGGTAGGCTGGTATCAGAAAACCTTTAAAAACCCGATTTTAACATTTCATGCAAAGCCACGCTCTGAAGTTTAAAACTTCTGTAACATGTTCAGAAATAAATTCAGCATGACATATTCTATGACGGTTTCTGGAATTTCACGTGACAGTTCAGACCTTGGACAGACAAATGGAATTCCCTTCAGATGATGATAAAACAAAAGATATGCTCCAAGGTGCATTTAATGAATTTCAGCTGTTAATAGCAATTTAATGCTTGGGACCAAATTAGCAGGAATCCAGAGTAAGATTTCTGTAAAAAAGTGTGTATTTTAGCCATTAAGGTTCTCAGCACTGACTTTTCCCATTGTGCCCCATGACTTGCTAATTTAAATATAACCTCTATTGCCCAAGACAGGATGTCCTATTATAATAAAATTATTGTAATAATGCATTACTGTTGGGGATAAGTATAGACGTGCACATATCTTACAAATGATTCTCCCTATAATTGGAACACTTCTGATTATAGGTTATGTTTATAATCTAACATGTGACATATAAATATCCATTTAATATCTGTTAAAACTTCCTGATTCCCAGATAAGAAATAGAATATAATTTTGGAGCTAAGCTTCCTGTAGAAGTTTTTGTGGGCTGCGCAAGGAGGAAGCTGTGTTCTTGTGACACACAATATTCTGAGTATTTCTCACTTTCTGTTATTTAATAGAGCTGGTTCTGAGGAAAGCGATGGATCTGTCATCTAGTTTGTGATGGAATCTTCTTGACTTAGCTTTTGGTGGAATGCATTAAATGTATGCAGAAGCAGAAGCTAGTTAATATAACAACTGAGAAGTCATTTGTCATTACAGTTCTCCCCAAGTCTGCCTGCATTGTTGTGAGTAGTCTGGAAGGAGGGGGGAAATCATATATCAGAAAGCACTATTGATATAAAACCAGCATGAAGATAGAAAGCCAAGCAGCCAGACGTATCTTAAATTTTAGCATTAATTTATTCAAAGAGTGTTGATGTAAGTGGCCTACAGTAATTAGGCAAAGTGGCAAAGAAACTCAGGTTCTTGAAACCTGTAGCTAGAGGGCATAGTGATCACCATGGTGCTGCCCAGAAGCAATGGTCAATAACTCAGATATTACCTATTGATCTGAAAACACTTTGAAGGGAGATAACTGTCAAGACTACATTTATGGAGGAAGAGGCTAAAACACACAGTGTAAATGACTTGTTAGCAGCCTGAAAGTAAACACTGGTCTCTTAAGTGCTACCAATTGTCTGTTTGTTATACTATTGACATTGCCATGTCTCTTCTGGAACTCTCCAAAGGGTTATCACAGTGTAGGAATCCATGACAGTTATTAGATAAGTCTGGTTAAAAAACCTACCTTTCCAGGAGTGCATCTCACACAGTTCTTTTCATAACCACTTCCAACAATGGTAAGGGGCCCTGGGGCTAAAAGTCTTTGCTTTCCCACACAATGCAGAAACTCCAAAAGTCATTCATCTAGGTCCAGATGAAGGGAAAGTATCAGATATTCAGAAGCATGGTAGATCCATGACATGGCTATTAGCTTGCTAGCAATTTAACGAGAATAATTCAGCCTGTGAATTCTATGGCCCTGGATTCATTTTGTGTGGCCACATATAGGAATTCTGCAGTGGCAATAGATGGAATTAGCACCCCCATTGCCAGCTTTCTTCCACTACTAGAAAACTGGCATTCTGTCAAATGAGGTGGTGGACAGGAGCCTCCATATCGTGCTTTTCAGTTGCTACGCTTTAGCTATGGTGCCTCTACTATATCTTTATCTATAGAGAAACATGAGCTTTTCCAGATCTACTTGAAATGGGAGGTGACAGATTATACACATATGCCATTACTTAACCTGATTTTCTCTATGTCCACTTACATGATTTTTATTGAATCAGTATGATGCTGTGGAACAAAGGCCTTTCTCTGCTGCCTCTAGATGCATAAATATACAAGCTGTTACTATTGGTCAGAAAAGGTGTGGTGAAAGAAGCACACTAGATCTTGTATAACAGTCAGGTGACAGCCAAAACTTCTTCCAGCTTGTCATGGCATTGTTTCTTCAGATGTGTAATGCCTGCCTGTCATGTGCAAGGGGGAAGGAAGTGTTCAGACACACAGAACAAGGGATAGGGTACCCTCAATCTCAAGGTGTTTTACCAAAGGATTAGAGAATAAGAGCCTTTGGAAATAAAAAGAGATAGGCAATGACATCAACAGACGATGGATAAGAACTTTGTATAGGTGATTTCATTCTGTTAATTTTTGTTCATTTGAAGAATTGTGGGTCAAAAGAAATCTGGAAAAACTTCAGTGAATTAAGAAGTGCTGAAAATACAGCATTCACTGTGAAGCTTTCTGTCTAGCAGTCAGTGGAGATAAAGTTTACATTTCAAAGACGGTGGGATGAGAGGCCAGATTAACAACAGAGGAAGTGAAAATAATTTTTTTTGAGCCTTCAGTAATGCAGGATCAGAAAAGTTTGCTGTGATAGCATATTTAACATATTTTAGAAGCCAATTGCTTGCACTAGTGAGATCAGAGAAGACTTCAGGAATCCTAGAGGAGAACAGAAATAGAAAAAAAACTTCAAGAAAATTCAAAATCCTTGTAGGTAGGTGAGAGAAGGAATTAAATATGAAATATAAATCACCGGTGTGAATATGTAGATTGATGTTTTTGGCAAATTGGTAATTCTAATTTTTTTTTAGCCAAAATAAGTTATTGAGCTCTGTGAAAACACAATTAGATAAAATGTTGTGAAGATTAATTATAAATTTAGCACTGGGAGAAACAATAAACATAGTTTACCAGAAGAAATAAGTAGCTAAGTGAAATCTGTAATTTTCCACATAAAAACAACTGAAGCAAATGAATGATGGGATTATTATTCACAATTATTCAATTGTGAATATCACAGAATCATAGAATGCATTAGGTTGGAAGGGATCTTTAAAGGTCACCTAGTCCAACCCTCCTGCAGTGAGCAGAGACATCTTTAACTAGATCAGGTTGCTCAGAGGCCCATCAAGCCTCACCTTGAATGTCTCTAGGGATGGGGCCTCCACCACCTCCCTGGGAAACCTGTTCCAGTGTTTGTTCCACCACCTTCATAGTAGAAATACATTAGGAATCACAGAATCTCTATGGTTGGAAAAGACCTTTAAAATCATCAAGTCCAACCATTATCTAACTCTGCCAGTGCCACTACTATACCATATCCTTAAGCACCACATCTAGATGGCTTTTAAATACATCCAGGGATAGTGATTCAACCACCTCCCTTGGCAGCTTGTTCAAGTCTCTGACAACCCTTTTGGCACAGAATTTTTTCCTAATGTGCAACCTAAACCTCTCCTGGTGCAACTTGATGCCATTTCCTCTTGTCGTATCAGTGGTGACTTGTGAGAAGAGACCAACACCCATCTCTACAGCATCCTTTCAGGTAGTTGTAGAGACTGAGAAGGTGTATCCTCAGCCTCCTCTTCTCCATACTAAACAACTTGAGGTCCCTCAGCTGCTCTTCATAAAACTTATTCTCAAGACACTTCACCAGCTTCATTGCCCTTCTGTGAACCCACTTAAGCACCTCAATGTCTTTTCTACACTGTGGTGCCCAAAAATAAAGGTATCCTATTAAAAATGAAGACTGGGACTCATGGGAGGACTGTCTGTTATCATAGGCTTGGAAGATACATTTTAGCTACAGACTTATATTAGTATTCAGGCACTTGTTTTGTATTTTTCCAGATTTTACAATGCTATCTCCCTGAAACTCATTAGACCTTTTTCCATAGTAGGCTAGCCACCCAGGCATGAATAATCTAAGGGGTAAACAGAATATTGTTATAAATGCTCAAGTGTCCTTTACAAGATGTAGTAAATTTAAAGATGATTAAATAGCAAAAACAAAGCACAAATACCCTCTCAAGCACAAAGAGCAATAACATAACCACTATGTGTTTCTCTTGTAAAAGATTCATTAGAATGTAAATACTAGAACTGAGTGAAATAAATAACTCAGCCTGATTAACAAGCTACCATTAATCATCTCTAGATCACAAGTTCATAAACAAGAAAGAGGATTTATTTATTATTGCTTTTTGCTTTATTTAATCATGAGACCCATGCAAAACAGGTGTAAAAATGCTGTACTCTGTAAAAATTAGGACACACTCAAACATGACTGTGTTGTACACCTTTTTATAAGGCTGTTGGGAGTTCAACAGACCATCTAAATTTTTATCCCTCTATTTAAAAGTCCTCAGGTTCAACTGACTGAGTGCCATTGCACAAGTGCTATATGAGTTTAAAGAATTTGCAAAAGTGTGAGATGTCTATATCAATGTTTAGGTAGATGAGGCAATTAACTCCAAACCTGCAGTCTCAGCTTCCTCTCTTTAAAGGCTGTGGGAACACTGCAGGTGGTGAAATTTGCAAAGTGAACCAAGAACCTCCAACACTGTCTCACACATGCGATTGTGTCTCTTGTGGGTAAGGAAGTAGGTGAGGAATGGCTTTGTTCCTTTTCCCTTTTGTTGATTTTATATAAAACCCATAGAATAAACCCAGAAATCTCCTCCTCTAAGGTCAAAAGAATACCAAAGCATACAAAAAAATGCCAGGAGGCCTGTGTGGATGAATGGGGAACTCCCAGCCAAACTCAAAACACAAAAAGGAAGCATATAGAGGATAGAAGGAAGGATGAGTAATGTCGGAGGTATACAGAAACATTGTCCCAGCATCCAGGGATGAACTTTGGAAAGCTAAAGCCCAAATGTAATTGATTCTGTCCAGGGATGTCAAAGACAAGAAGGGCTTCTATATGTGCATACAGGACAAAAGGACGACTAGGGAAAATGGAGGCCCATTGCTTAATGAGACAGGGCACCTGGTTACAGAGGGCATGGAAAGAGTTGAGGTATTAAATGTCTTTTTTCTTCAGTCTTCCCTAGCAAGTCCATCCTTTGGGAATCCCAGGTCCCAGACACTGTAGGAGAAGTCTAAAGCAAGAAAGATGTACCCGTGGTGGAAGAGGATCAGGTCAGAGAATACTTAAGCAAACTAGACATACATAAGTCTGTGGGCGCTGATGGGATGCACACACAAGTGCTGAGGGAGTTGGTTGACATCATTGTGATGCCACACTCAATAATTTTTGATCAGTCGTGGCAACTGGGAGAAGTGCCTGAAAAGGAGGAAATCCAAGGTCACTTCTATTTTTGAGAAGGGCAAGAAGGAAGATTCAGGGAACTACAGAGTGTTCAGTCTCACATCCACCCCTGGGAAGGTGATGAAACCATTTTCAGGGTCACCTAGGACAAGAAAATCATCAGGAGTAATCATCATGGCTTCACCAATGGGAAATCATACTTGACCAACTTGACAAACTTGTATGATGAAATGACTGGCCTGATAGATGAGGGGCTAACAGTGGGTATTATTTACCTACTAAGACATTTGACACTGTATCTCATAAGATCGTCAAAGTCAAGCAGTTGATGGCTGAATGGGCTGTACAAGCAGACAGTGAGATGAATTGAAAATTGGATGAAAACATCTTAATTGTTTATTTGGATGATGGGGTAGAATGTATCCTCAGTAAGTTGTTTGGATGACACCAAATTAGGAGGAATGACTGATACACCAGAGGGTCCTCAGCAGGCTGAAGAAATAAGATGACAGGAACCTTATGAAATTCAACAAGAGAAGTGTGAAGTTCTGCACCTGGAGAGGCACAACACCATGCACCAGTATATTCTGGGGATTACTGAGATTGAAAACAGCTTGGCAGAAAAGGACCTGGGGTTCATGGTGGACACCAGGTTGAGCATAAGCCAGCAATGTGCCCTTGCAGCCAAGAAGGATAATGGTGCCTATGCTGACAGCAGGTCAAGGGGGGTGACCCTTTTCCTCTCAGCCCTGGTGAGGCCACACTTGAAGTGCTATGTCCAGTTTGGGGCTCCTCAGTACAGAAGACACATGGACATACCGGAGAGAGTCCAATGAAGGGCCACTAAAGTGATTAAGGGACTATAACACCTGTCCTATGAAGAAAGACTGCTATTGGTGGGACTATTGAGCCTGGAGAAGGATCAGGTTGATTTCATCAATGTGTATTAATACCTGGAGGAGTGTATAGAGGATGAAGACAGGTTCTTTTTAGTGGTGCCCAGTGACAGGACAAAAGGAAATGGACATAAACATCAAGAAACACTTTTTAAATGTGAAGGTGACTAAGCACTGACACAACATTGGAGATATTCAAAAGCCATCTGGACAAAGTCCTTCTCTACTAGCTCCAGGTGGCCTTGCTTTAGCAGGAGGGTAGGACCTGTTTTCCTTTAGCGGTCCACTCCAGCCTCAACCATTCTGTAAATCTGTGAAATAATCCTGAGACCTAAGGCTGGAAAGCAAATGCAACTCCTGTCTCTGTCCTACCCTTGGACAAGAAGATGAGGCTTCTTCCTTGACTCCCCTTTGCATTGCAGAGGTTAGCTATGACAATTAGGAGAGAGAAGGTGTGGGCTGGAGCCACTTCAGACTGATAAAGCACTGGTTTAGTTATTTTTGATTTACAGAAATTCAAGCTTCTCTAATAGAATCATTGAATGGTAGAGATTGGAAGGGACCTCTGGAGATCATCAAGTCCAACGCCCCTGCCAAAGGGGGATCACCTTGAGCAAGCCACACAGGAACATATCCAGGCAGGTTTTGAAAGTCTCTAGAGAAGGAGACTCCACAACCTCTCTGAGCAGCCTGTTCCAGTGCTCCATCACCCCCACAGTAAAGAAGTTTTTCCTCATGTTGAGGTGGAACTTCTTGTGTTCCGGTTTGTGACCCTTACCTCTCATCCTATCACAAATTAACAAATATTTTCCTTTGTACTTATATCTTTACTTTCTTCAGACAACCACAACAAAGAAACAGAGAGTCAAAATAAAATAATTAGTAGAAATCTATGTCTGAGTTCCCTTTCCTTCCCTGCTCCTGGAATTCAGGTGTCCAGGTTAAGGCCGTGGCTTGATGCTGCCATGGATTTTTGGCCCTCAGGTCTTGTCTTGAAAAATCAATATGTGCAAAAGTTCTTTCAAGTAACCAAAGAAGCCTCATTGTTTGCTGCTAACAGTGGAAGAGGAGGAAGCAGTACTATTGTCCACAGCCTGGATCGTATCTGATTAGCCTGCTCATAGAGCAGGAGATAAAGTTAGGGAGCAAGTCATGTTACCTAGTGCCTTTGAGAAGGGTCTAGGTAACCCATATGTTCAGTGTCATCAGTGACCATACTGGGCAATGTGGTAGCTTAGTTGATGGTGTCTCAGGGCTTTCTTCAATTTCTCTCTTGAATTTAGATGCAGAGATTCTGCCTAAATATTTATTTAGTTACATAAATAAATGCTTTCTTAAACACAGGGTTTCCTGTTTGATTTTGGCTAAGGAGCAGTGCCTGACTGTTTTTCATTTGTGATGGCTGTAAATTTGGGGAAAAAAATCATTATGGCTATTGGAGCTATAATCATATAACACTGGAGTATTTAAAGTTTTACCCTAGTCTAAATGTGGTTCTAATGCATACTAACTCACAGGGTTACTGAGAAAATAAATTACTTAATGTTTATGATCCTCAGATGAAGTAATTCAAAATGCAAAGTTATTATCTAAGAGGATCTTGACATTTAAATTCAGCTGACAATATTTTGACATGTCAAATGCATAGTTAATTTTTAATATATATGGAAAGTACTTAGAGACATATTCAAGCCCTTGTATTTTTCTCCACACTGCAATTTTGACCATTTGCAATACATCAAAAGTCAGAGCTCCAGAAGTGAAACTGACTCATGGAAACAAAAAAAGAAGAAAGCAGTTTGGGCTTGACCATGAAAAGCTCTAAATAATAGTGTATATACTAGTTCAGTGAAAATGAGATGGTCTTTAAACCCTCAGAAGACAAATAATGCCAAAGCTGAACTCTGTCAGAAAGACCCAAAAGATTAGGGTAGCTGGAAAAAAAAAAAAAAAAAGGCAGATTAAGAGAGATTCTACAAAACTGAATGGGTGGAATTTGATCATAAACAATCCTGCCACAGGGAGCTTTCTATCTGTAGCTTCAAAGGTGTAAGGAATACAGAATGGGGAATTCACATCTCTGTTTTGTTGCTAAGTTTGTGAGAGAGAATGAAATTTTGAGTTAGGATAGCTTCTTAAAGCTCCAGTTATACTGGAGTCTGCTTTTTATTGTTTTTATTGTTATGTAACGCTACAGAAACCAAAATTTGATGGCCAATATCTGTGAAGACATGTTATAATGTAGCAATTCTTCCTCTGGCTAAGATGCAAACAAGTTATAAAGAAAAATAATGCTTGTGATTTTGCCACTTCTTTGTATTCTACATATTACAATGCCTTTTCTTCCTCATTAAAAGGTGCTTTTGCAAAATGTGCACAGATTTAAAAATAACTTTGCTGTGGTGAGTTGATTCTAGCTGGATACCACATGTCTACCATATATTGCATTGTTATTGGGAAAACAAGATCCTGTGAGTTCCTCTTTCATTAAATATGTTATCTGTCAAGAAAATAGGTCAACTTTTTGGGAAGTGAATATTACAGAAGATGCCATCTGGCTTTGCCAGTTGTTACAAGGAAGGATGCTTTTTGTTGTTTGCTTTGGATGAAATATCATAGTGTTCTATAGAGGGAGAGACATCTTTCAGGGTGGCTCCTTACAAAAAAAGAGAGTTTTTAAAGTATCAAAAAATTAATTGCATATAAAAATAATTTCAGCTGTTAGTGAGTCCATGTCAAATTTTTATGTGAGATGAAAAGGAAATTATTTTAAAAAGTAAGGACTCAACTTTTACTCAAGGATCTTTTTAAATTCACCATCACATTTAAAGCCTGGGCATTGGTTTTGCTGGCCTAAATATTCCCAGAGTCAGACTTTGGACTCTTGTTTCTAGAGACTGTAATACATGGACACATCAATTTAAATGGGCTCTTTGGGGTTTGACAGCCAATAAAGCAATCTGTTCAAGTATAGTCCATAACACTTGTCTCTAAAATTCTAGCAAATTCCCAAGATCATACTGGATGCTTAAGTTGCCCTCTTAGAGGGCACATAGACATTTCACACAAATATTCATGAATTCTTAGAGGGCACATAGACATTTCACACAAATATTCATGAATTCAGTCTTCTCCAAGGCTGTGAAAACAATTGCATGGCTTAAGAACAGTCCACCAGAGATCTAGACCTCCAAAATTAATGGGAAATTTACCCCTGCTATTAAATTACACAATAAAAAAATATTTTATTACATAATTCCAAATACACTGGAAAACTGAGCAAGAATCATCTCAGTGTCCTTTAGATTTATAAGTAACAGAGCTATTCCATTTAGCAGAAATATTGAGTATAAGCTCCCTAGAGCTATTACTGAAAAATAAATCCTGAATGTCCAATACTGTGCACTATCTAATCATGTACTAGAAGTCATTCCATGCTTTCCCTTAACAGGAGTGAGCAAATATTTGAACATGCAGTGTGGATGTTGAAATTCCTTCCTTTGACCCTGAAAAAGCAGAATTGTACAGGTACTATGAGTAAGCTTCAGGGTGCTTGAAGAAGGAAAACTAGGACATCAGTGCTAAGGCAAATGACCAGGCTTCAATCTGGGATGTCTCCCTCATTGCACTCTACTTCTGTGATACTGATTTGATAGAGAAATTAGTTTTCCTGCCTCTTTCCAGATCCAGAGAGGTTGCTTAAAGAAGTTATCCAATGGAGATAGATCTTTCATTGCCTTTTACTTTAAATTTCTCCTTGATGTGTGAAAAATAGGATGAGCGTCCATGAATCTGCTATACTCATTTTACACTAGACTAAATAGATGTAAAGACTGAAAACTAATAAAAACCAGTATCTTGAGGGTGGGCATGTAGCCTCTGCTCTAATCAATGACTTTTGGCTGCTGGATTTAGTGAGTCTAAAATTTTCCCTTCAAATCCCCATAGCCATGAAATTTATGGAACCATACTTCTGAGGGTGCAAATGTAAATTTCTGGCAGCCTAGTTTAGCACCATAAGAGAGTGAGGTTGTGAAGAAATATGGACTTAAATGTACAACTGAATGTGTTTGGACATACGGTTTTGCTGCTGACATAACAGTAAGAGATTTCCTGCTCTATATCATGATTCTTGGGCCTGAATTCTTGCCTATTTTTCTTATTTAGATTCTTCCAGAATCTTGTGACATGCTAATTTGCAAGATGAGCTATAGAAAAAGCTATTTCCAGAGATTATTACTGATGTTATTTGGGGCAAATTGAGTGACAGCTACTATTTCTTCCCTAATCCTCTGTGAAATTTCATCCATCCTTCACCAGACTGAGCTGCTCAAAACTGGAATCATTCAATAAATTCACAGAATTATTTTTTGTATGGCTCTGGATAAACTTACATTCTTAAAAATGTATCACACATTAGTAAATGACAGTTGTAATGAAATATGCTGTTGTCTTTGCACTTAGTCAATCTAGGTGTTAATTTATGGTTTGCTTGCATAATAATTCTGCAGATGAACTAAGTTAGCACATTGTCATAGTGTTTGAATGTTAGCTTTTCTTGTCATGTGGTGAATATAGTCATGTAGTGGAATAAGGTTCATGAAATACGTCATGAGGACAAAATCCAGTAACTGCTGAGAAAGGGATTGCAAGAATGAAATTTGGGGAGATAACCAGAAATGGAACAGACTAAGCCAACATCAGTTATACAAATAGAGGCACTTCAGTATATGCTAGTATACTGAGACATAATTTGCCATGGGCCAGGCTCCTAGGCAAGTTTGCTGCTCTTGCAATCCAATTGTAGCTTCTGAAGAGGGATATCATAGACGACAAGGTAAATACAAAAGCTGTGCCAACTAACTCTGTGCTCCTTGCAGTGTCCCAGGAGTCTTTAGCCCAGCCAATGATGCAAGTTCTTCACTCTTCACATGCACCCAAAGCTCTTGTGTGAAATGCAAGCTTTGTGTGTAAAAGCATCTCAGTACTAGCTTTTAGGTATCATTTGGAAAATCTCAAGCATATGTCTTTTTCTTTTTCCTTCTATGTTTAGCTACATACAAGCCACATACCCCTCACCCTCATCAGCCCCTGCAAGACAGAAGACAGAATGTCTGTACCTCAGACCCAGGCAATGTTGGATATTCTGGGTATTCTGGGAAAAATCACCTTTTGTGCTTTATCTTAGGCAAGGAAGGTTGAAAATAGGACTTCTAGTCATTGCAATTTTTAAGCACAGAGTGCCTCCAGTAGTGATTAATTCTTCTTACTTCTTGGGATATATTATCAATTGGAAAAAATACTGCTGATAAGAAAGATTGATATAACAGGTAATTTAAAAATTACTTTATTTTTATGCCAATAGTGACAGTAACAGATTGAGGGCTAATATACTCTTTTGTAGTTCTGTGAAAACAGACAACTTTCTGGGTAAAAAAAAAAAAAAGGTGAAAAATCCATGGTTACTTTTCTTATCAAGTTCAAAAGGAACATCAAGAATGCCAGTGCCTGAAGTCCTTTGTCCCCTTCAAAGAATATATATTGAATATTGAAGGTGCTTGTGCCTGTGATGGTTCTGATGATCTGGAACACAGTGGTAGGGGCATATCAAAGAAACAGGAATTGCTTTGGATAAACCAGCAATTTTACTCTTATAGACACAAATAATCAATAATCTGCAATTTCAGGAAGCTGGGCATCTCCAGGACATGGATTACCTAAAAAACAAAGTTCAGTGACATTTTTATAAAATTACATCATCAAGTTCGTAAATTTAATCCACAAAGAAATGCAAAGCAGAAGCTAAAATCCTTCTGGTCCTCCATGGAATTTATGATGGACTCTTTTCCTCAAGTGTGCCTAAATACTAAAGAACATATCATAAATTTTGCTTTTGCATGAAACTATCTTGCTTTCATGTGCTTGATTTGTTAGGTGGCATGTTGTTTTATTTTTTTTTTAATTAAGAAATCCACATTATCTATCTGGTTTTGTTTCTCACATTTTCAAAGTCTTCATAGAATTTAAAAGTATGAAAATTCATTGTCCAGCAGACTTTAATTAAAGCTGCCTAAATATTCGACTCAGATTTAGCAGGGTCTCATGTGAGTAAGATTACTTACATGAATAAAGCTAAGCATATGCCTGAGAAGCTTTCTGAAACAGAACTTAGATCTGGAAAAAATGGATGAAATACAGGTTGTCCTGAATTGTAAGACCTCCTCAGGGAGGAATCAAATGATAACATCAGTAATAACTAACTTCACATTTTCATCCCAGAGGATCTCTAACTCGTCACCTAGATTGAGTCAAACTTTCATGTCAGCACTTTCCAGAAGTTTGTAAAAAGTGTCTTCTGCCTGCAGAGACAGGCATTTTAGCAGTTTTGTAAGATTTCATCATTTGTCTCCCAGCACATTACACACCCATTTTCAGAAGACAGAAGTAAACATAATGCATTTCAGAAGACAGACAGATGATCCACCATGGACATATTGGTTTCAGCATTGCATCACTATTCGCAAAAGCTAAGTATACCTAAGATGCCTGACATTAAGGCATCCTTAGGCTGAAAGGCAGCAGTTGAACAGAGTGGTAAGTACAGCTATTTCTGTTTTGTTTTTTTTGTTCTTGTTGTTTGTTTGTTTGGTTTGTTTGGTTTGGTTTTGTCTGCTTGGTTTGGTTTTGTCTGCTTGGTTTGGTTTGGTTTTCCCTATGATCAGATCTTACTATTGCAGAACAAACCATGAAATTTTTTATACTCACTAAAAATAGTAAAAATATATACTTGTAAAGTTCTATCAAAATATGTATTGTTTTTCAAACAAAAATTAAATTATTTTGAATCCTGTACAAGATTTTTAGTGGATTTCAAGTAAAGCTGTGATATGTTCAATATTCTAAGACTGGATATTAGACTGGAAGAATAATTATATCTACTTATGCATCATTGCTACTACTACTTCCATCATCTTTCAGGAAAATTGAAGTTTATTTTGTCTCAAACTTCACTCTGCATAATACTGCACGTTGTAGAAAACTGTGATTGCCTCTAATTTTTAAACCTCAGAGGCAGGCAGACTGTGAAACTTATTTTGCACAAGACTCGCAGTTCTTTAAGACAGAGTATAAGAGTTGGACAAAAGGTGGCATAGAACTATAGCAAAGTGATTTAATATACGTACCAGTTCTTTATTGTTTTACTTTGTGCTTACAAAAGGGCTCTAGCTGGGATTTAAATTACTGAAGTTTGAAAGTCTTGTACACTAGGACAATCAGAGCATTTTGTATACAGGAGATGATATTTATAATACTTTTCCACTAATCTTTTTTCAACAGACATATATCTTCAAACATGTATGCCTTACACTAAATGATACAGTTGTGGAAAAAATGTGTTTTTTTTAAAAGAAGGAAAAGCTTCAGATAAATTATTTTGCAATTGCAGAAGTAGTCAGGCCATGTTTAACAGTTTGCTCTTTGCTAGATCTATGCCTGGAAACATACATATGTTTTTCGATGATGTTTACAGCTACAAGGGTAATTGATGCACACATCACTTGACATTACTTCAAAGTTCTTTGTTCACTGTGAATTTCCAGAGCATCAAGTTTTGGAAAATAGAAAAAAAAATCCTTAGAGGGAAAAATAATCAGTTCAGATATCTGCTATAATAGCATTTGTAAGTGAACCTTAAATTAGTGGTATGCAATTGGGAGAAGTAGCAATCCCTTCTTCATCCTTTTAGCTATCTGTATGGGCTGTGATGAGTTTAATTAATGCAGTATGTTCCACAGATACTCATTAGAAACATTCCTTCAGGAAACAGATATTAGGATGTTAGATAAAATAGGAGTTTAATGCACTTCATGTTTCGATTAAGTTCATTTGTATCCCTTAAACCCCTGGTGCATCTTTTCTAGTAGGATGTATACTCAAAAGGAATACCAGAGCATTTACTGCTGCAATAGTAATTCCTTTGCCAAATGCTTAAACCTTCACATTAAACACACATTATAGGTAGAGTAGGAAAATGGTTAGCACAGATTTTTAACACTACAAGAAATATTAGGCATCACCAGACACAACCCATTTGGTGTTTAAATCTCAGGATATTTCTTTCAGTGTCAGTGCCTACAGCTAACATTACAGAATACATATACCTAGATATTTTAGTAAGCCTAGCCTCAACAGTTTTCTTCACAGCAGGAAAAAGGGACATGTTGTTCCAGCTCAGAGTGCTATTAACACCCAGAGACTGGCTGCAACCAATTGCTACAGGTCCTTTCCTAACTACATGCACATCAAAGTGTTGGTGATCCAAAGAAAGTAGCTTGAAAGTCAATTAATATGAAGGGTTACTCCTTGGGAGTGGACATAACATACTTCTAATAATCTTGATTTGTGGGAATGGGCTTCACAAATTGGGCTGAGGCAATTGGTACCTCTCATTAAATCTACCAGTTGCACGCCTCAGATAGACAGTCATTGCACTGGCTTCAGCCATATAGTGGGCTTGTGAAGACCCTCAAGTCCAAGGCTGCATGTACTGATTTATTAGTAGGAACAACAACTAATTTATCATGTTTCTGTAACATTTTTTAATCAGAATGGTTCTTTTAAGTCAAAATTAGCCTAGCCATCATAGAGGTAGGAAATAAAAGGTAATTCTGGGAATAGTTCTAGAATGCGAAGATAAACTATATGTGATCTGACTGGGAAGTTGTGTTCTTCAGGCACATTTGTACAATGCATGCAGTACTACCAGGCATCCAGCAATGACATCTGAGTTCTGGGATGTCATGGTGTCACAGTGCTTGTAGCTTCCCTATTTTTTTTAAATTAATTTTTAAAATTTTGGCTAGTAGAATCTATTGACAGCAACTGTCCTGTCACAGTGATGAAAGTGTAAGAGAAAGCACTGAAATAAAAGGATTATGTTTGAGAACATGGGGTTTTTTTTCTCTCTCCTTTTTTTTTTTTTTTTTTTTTTTTGCTTTGTTGGCATGCTGTAGCCTTTATCTTGCAGTAGGGAAGTTTTCATAAAACATCCACGCAGTTGTTCAGGTGCTTTATGTTTTGGGGGTATTAATTTCCTTTAAAAATAAATCTTTGATCCTTAATTTGGGCATTTTGGAAATTGTATTATGCTACTCGTGTTATGTATATTATTGTGGCACTGTTGAGGAGGAAAGACAGGTGAACAATAGTGAAGAGTGGGACAGGTAGTTCATACAGCACTGGGCAATGCTAATGTACATTGCAATGCTAATAATGCTTGCCTCTGGAAGCTGTAAGGAAACTCTCTGCCAGCTAATTAAATAGTTCTGATGAACTGACCCTATACACCAAATCCTCTTTTTTTTTTTTTTTTTTTTTCCAGACAGGATGAGAAATTGACTTTATATATTAAACCTACTGTAGTGGGTAAACAGGCTAGTTCTTCTCATCCCCTTATTCTTTTACTCATAATGTGATACATTGTTATGTTCCTATGCATCAATTCAACAACACCCAAGTAACAGATGACCAAGTTAATCATGATTGTAAAACATATTATGGAATTCCCCTTAGCCATATGATGTCTCTATAATATGATTGCAGGAAGAATTTCCTGAGAGACCTGTAATGGATAGCAGCACTAAAATAATTTCATAAAGGACAAAATAACATCTTTGATGCTGGTGTACGTCTTAGCTGAATTGTGCATTATAATACTCTGAAACATTACCACCAAAACTCTGGAAGGGTTTGCAAATATATGCCAGGAAGTGTAAAACACAAGATCCACTACAGATGACGGACACCTTCTGGAAAACAAAATAAACTTTTTTTTATTTTTTTTTTCCTGGTACAAACAGTACGACTCACTCGTTTTATCACAGGGAAGTTCTCTCAAAGCAAAAGTATCTTTCAAAATAAATGCTTGAGAAGTATTATGGCGACAAGTCGTGCAAATCACCAAGTCAAAAATAACTTCAGCTTTTCCGTCGTTCCTTTTTGCAGTCTCTCTCCGCCGTCGGTCGCAGCCAAGAGCTGCCAGGACGGGCGCCCCTCCCGGTCCTCCGCGGGGTGTAGCAGCGGCCGCCGAGTCCGACTCGGCGCAGACCCGGCACCTGCCCCTGCCGGGGCAACGCTCTCCGCCTCCCTGCGCGTCGCTTCCGCGTCGCCGGGACACAGGAGTCACCGTCCGGGGGCGGTTCGTCCCGTCAGGGAGGCGGCTCTGCGCTGTCCCGCTGCTTCGCGGAGCCGTCACCGCTGCGTCTTGTGCCATCCAAGGGCTTTTTGGAGCCTTAACGAAGGCCGCGGCAAATGGGTTTCACGGGCAGGCTGGCGGCGCTGCCGAAACTTGTTGGGGCGGTGGCGGGCCGGGGTGGCGGCGGTGCCTGGCGGGGGCCGGGGCGGCCCTACGCGGAGAGCCCGCTCCCGGGTTGGGCCGCCGTTGCCCGCCGGCCGCCGTGTGGCGGCCGCGCCGCCTCCTCCTGGGTGCTGGGCGAGTACGAGGAAGTGTTCAGGTCCTCCGTGTCGGAGCCTGAGAAAGTCTGGGGAGCAGCCGCCGAGCGGATCCAGTGGTACAAACCCTGGGCCCGGGCCCTGGAGAGCGGCCGCCCGGGGAGCGCCTCCTGGTGAGTCTGCCCGTGACCTCGGTCCGGTGGAGGGGCCGGGGCCGCGGCCGGGGCACAGCTCAGCTGTATGGGAGGGGCTGCCTGCCGAGGGTGCCGCGGGTGTGCTGGGTGTGGGGGTGGTGTGGTTAGCACAGAACTGGAGAAAACCACACCATTAGGTGTTTGGGGTGTCCAGTTTGCTGTAGCTGATGGAGACTGCTTCACAGAGTGGAGCAGTATCATGATTCCACTTGCTTAAGCTTAATGATTAAAAGCAGCGTGGCAGAGTGAGTTGAGGTGAGAGGGGAGTTCATATTCTGTGTGCCACACAGCTGTGTGGGTGTGCCATACTCCTGTGTGGGTGTGATGTCCCTGCTTGTCTGGGTGACAGAGGTGTGCGCACCTGATGCTCCCCCATCTGACCTCCTTCGGGCCTGGCTTGGGAACAGGCTGTTGTGAGCATCAGAAACAGGGCATCGGGTGCCAAGGGAGGTGTGTGTATGAAAACTGAAAACAGCGGCTTTCAGAGATGTTTGAGCTTAGAAATTATCTAAGCAAGTCATAATTTAATGGATGTGGTTAAAGAAATGTTTGGCAAAAGCATTGGTATTGTAATATAGATATACATGTGGTGAATGGCAAACTGCCCTAAGAATACAATGCCCTTCTTGTAAATTACCAGGTAGAACTTTTAAGCCTTTCTCGAAAGGTGATTTTCATGTAAAAGTTTTGTGTTGACCATCATCACCTCTTTTTCAGCAAGTTTATATCGTGCACTTTGGTCTTTTCTCAAGGAGAAGCTGATACAGGATAAAAAAGACAATGCAGGATGGGGTCATCTTTGGTACTTAAATGTTCTTTACCATTTTTAAAATTTTTTCTGGTTTGATTTGAATTTAAAAATACTAATTATTCTCAGAATAGAATTAAAAATATTAATCACTCTCATATCTGCTTGAATGAAATGATACAGAACTAGTAGAGTGGAGCCTGCTTTCTGATTGGTGTCTGGTGTTACCGGTAGCACCTCTAGTAGGGGAAATTGTTTATATGTCTTAAACTGAATGTTACACAGCACTCAGCAAGTACAAATATCTATGTCAGCAGGGCTGTATAACAGTTGGAAGTCCTAAAATGGATGGATGGGTAGAACTGTGGTCCACTGGCCTTCATTTCTAGGTCATGGCACTATCCAAAAAGAGCAGGTTGTATTTGCCTGCATAATTAAGGGCAAGTAAAGCTCATTGCCTCTGATGTTCCCAAATGTAATAGTGAAGAAGTCAGTGGTTACCTTTTAAGAATGAAGGAATGAGAATATAATACATGCTAGTGAGGATGGTTTTGCCATCAGGGTCTGTCAAACAAATGTGGTTTGATTTGCTGTGCATGATAAGCTTGCTTGCTGAAAGTAGCATGGTTAGGTCTTTGAAAAGCATTGTGACTTATCAGATGGAAGTTATTTGGTCTTACAGTAGGGTTCACTGGATAAAGTTTCATGGGCTGAAATCAGACTTCTCTTCCAAGGGTCTTTTCTGGCCACTTTTCTCACTTGCATCTTTCTCCCTCTGTGGATTCAGATTGTCACAGGCTGAAATTATCTTGTTAATGTGAGCAAATACCTGAAGGGTGGATGTACACTGGTCTCTTTTCAGTGGTGCCCAGTGGCAGGACCAGAGGCAATGGACAGAAACTGGAATGCCTGAGGTTCCCTCTGAACATCAGAAAGCACTTTTTTATGTGAAAGGTGACTGAGCACACAGAGTCAGTTGTGGGGTCTCCATCCTTGGAGACATTCAGAAGCCATCTGGATGTGGTCCTGGTCCACGCCTGGCTCCAGGTGGAACTGCTTGAGCAGGTTGGTTGTACTAGATGTCCTCCAGAAGTCCTTCCAGTCTTCACCAGTCTGTGGTTTGGTGGGATTATACAGAGACAGAAGTCTTTGGAGACTCAACATCAGGCAATAGTTATTGTTTGGATGTCCAGTATCTGTTGCTCTGTTGTGGATAGTAAAACATTAAACAATTCAAATTTGTGAGATCCTTTTTAATATCTTAATGTGCAACATGCAATTTTTTATTTAAGTTAACCCTAAGTGACAAGCTGTGTGTAATACTAGTGTAGTACACTAATGCCTCTGAAGTCTCAGCTGGTTACCAGCATTCAGTGTGCCTGGCAGGATAGCAGAGAGGTAAGTTCTTTGAGGAAAAGGCTGAATATAAGAGAGAGCAGATACAAGAGGTTCTTTCAAAGGACATGCTGAAGGGAAAACAAAGAGGATGAAATGGAAGTGAGGAAGAGGCCAGGCTTTCAAGTAAAACATAGCTTGGTGGTCTAACGGGGTAAAGATGTAGTTCTAGTTTGAGCAGTTTATGGGGACCTTAAAAATAGTATTAGGAAGGTCATGTACGTGCTTCTTGAGTTAGAATTTGTCTTCTGTTTTGGAGACGTTACGTCAATTAAGAAATATACATTTATTTTCAATATCTTTGGTTTTGGTTACCAAATATGAGACTTGTAGAACAGATACTTTTCATATATTTTCTGGTCTCATTTACTTCTGTTGAAGAAGTTGAAGGAGGTGGTTAATGTATTTAAAATGTAGCTATGAGGCGAATGCCAATTTGCGCTCTGCGAATATTGTAAGAGCACAAAAGAAATGTGCACCATGGCCTAGTGCATTTTCTTTAGTCTTTTCCATTGGAAGCACTGGTGTTTTGTCAGTGAATTGCCTAGAGATTTCTGAAAGGCATGTGATCCATGTCACCATCTCCCCCAGCTGTTTTGTTAAGCAGTAATCCCAAGTGGTATGGAGCAACCCAAAATCTGGTTTTGCCCACAACAAAAATAATGAGAAGAGCAAAAAAACATGAATGCTGAAGTAAAGAATGACGGAATAGGGATTGTTTGGTGTAGAAGACAAAGAAAAAGATGTAAGTTTTAAAACATGTAAAATTTGGCCACAGAGAAATTGGCTACAAAGTTGAAGGAAAAGCTGTTCTGTGGTTTGGCTTTGAAGAGAACAGAATAAGAAGTTTTAAATTGCAACAAGGGAGATGTAGATTTTTGGTATTAGAAAGAAAAGTCTTTTTAGTGCTAAAGTGAAACACTTGAACAGATTATTTTGGAATCTTGTGCAATCCCAGTTAGAAAAGTTAAGCAAATATTTCTTTAGGAACATTAGAAACAGTTTTTCCTAACGCAGACAGAGGGCAATTTTGCAAGTTATATTTTTTCTCTATTTTTTTTTTTTCCGCAATATAATAAACAAGTGCAATATAAGATCACCTTTAAACATTAGGAATATTGCACAGATTGCATTTCAAATGTTGCTTACACTTTTAAAAATGTGGCTGCACCAATTAACATATTATTTAAAAATATCTAATATTGTGGTTTTGTCTAACACTTTATTCAGCTTCTGTTCTCACTTCATCTAGAAAAATAAAAAATAAAAAATCCAGTTGGTTCCTGGGAACCCATCTTGGAGAATTTTATGTACCCTGCATGGAATAAAAGGATTTTAGCAGTATACTTTTTTTTTTCCAGTCATGGTGCAAACCAATTTTATATTTTTTAAAATTATTTTTCTTATATGCCAGCTTTATTCAGAACCTTGACTTTCTTTCCTTTTTTATTCTTCATTATCTTTGCTTCTGTGCCATTGAATGAAGACTAAGTTTTCTCTGAATGCAGCTACTTTGATTCTTAAGATAGCAGATAGTGTTGGAAATGAAACCATAAATTTTGATTCTTGAATATTTGAGTGAAGTGAATTAAGACATAATTATGTATTGCCTTCTTCACTGCTGTATTTATGTCATTACTAGCAAGTAGGCTGTTGCCACATCGAAAAAAAATTCTGAATGCAGTAAAAAAAAAACTTCAAGGCCATAGATGGTAAATGTTAAGCTGTGGGTAATGGGAGTTCTGCTCTGGAAGACCTAAGTCACTGATTTACCAAGAGTCAAACATGAACAGAAGATCAGCACTTTCATGCCCTCTTGTACTCCTATCCCTAAAAGGTTAATGGAGTAGTCACTTCTTTAATTGGAATCTAGAATAAGCGCACGTGCTTGAGATTCCCATTTGAGAAATAACCAAAACTATGTGAGACCTCATGGCCAGGGAGAGAAGGGGGTTGCTGAGTCCCAGTTACGAAGAGGTAGTTATTCCTAGGTGACTGCTGTAGGCAGCTGTAAAGAGGCTCAATGGGGTCCTAATATGGGTAGCCACACTCAAATTATTAAGAAGATGCCATATTAGATCTAAGTTATGTGTAATGTGGATTATCAAAGGCTGTTGCTTTCATGGATGTAGGGGAATAATCACTTATCAAAAGGTTAGGTAGATATTGTCAGAATACTGGTTTAAAGTGTTGCCATGAAGCAAGACGTTTTGATATTATAACCAGTTTTAAATTCTGTGATTTTTTTTGACAGGAAGAACCCTGTCATTTTTTTTCCACCATAGCACCAGTGGACCATAGATGAGCTCTTCAAAATGACTGCTAGTGAACTGAATACAATTTCTTTTATGTCTTAGAGTTGTTACTGTTTAGTCTTTTTGTTTTCCTCTTCTCCATTTGCTGAATGCTACTAATTTCTTAGAATTAGGAACACTGCTGAAATTAAGGTTCTTCAGACTTGGATTCAGTTGGTAAGCTGCACTGAGATAATTGTCTGGTTAGCAGCAGATTAGCATTTTATGGTCCTGCTTATTATTGCAGGATTTACTGGCAGCTCCTAGAAACATCCTGCAGGTCCATCTCTGATCTTTCTGCAGTCTATTGGAATATTTTCTTTTTGAGTCTAGACAACTGTTTTAAATAGGAGCATCTCATTGATGTCCTTATTCCAAGACTGGGCCTAGGTTTCATGCTGCTGTTTCTTTCCAGCTAAAGCCTATTCAAGCAAATCAAAGTTCATCGTGGATATTGATCTCCTTGAAAATCACTGTATCAACAGAAGTTTGCAGCAGCGCAGGGTAGCTTTTCAAAGCCAAGCAGCTTTTATGCGTTATTTGAGCATGTCCTTGGATGACAGTAGAGAAGTGAAAGTCTTGTGGTTGTGGTTGTTGAAGGTGCATCTCTGCTCCTCTGATCACATAAGAACCTCCTTCCTTCTGAAAGGGATAGCAAAGTTCTCATCGCACTGTCCAGATAGTTGTGTTTTTTGTTCACAAAAAATTGTTAAAAAGTTATATGACAATATTAGTATTGCTGTATATCTTTAGAAGAATCCAAGCTGTGGTGCTTGGATTTTGACCATTCATAAGTGATTTGGTGATAGTAGCCCAGGTACTGTGCTCCCTTGTTCCCTTGTTCATATCATCCTACAGTAATTGGATATAAAAATCAATGGATGACCTGAATCCTGCACAACTTTTGTGATGGTAATTTGACAGTTTCTCTATATTGCATGAAACAGCTCCCAGTTCTTTATTGTTCATGCAGTTCTTCTTTTATGGGAAGGGGTTTGTAGCATGGTTTTATTACTTTCCTGGTCCCCTACTTTCTCCTTATTAATGACATTGTAAAGAGCTCACAATAAATCATTGCTGTATCCTAAGCATCCTGACTTGTTTTGGTTTAATAATTGCCATTTGTTGACATTAAAGACTATTGTATGGCATCTGTGTTTATGGATACATGAATAATATATAACATATCCTAATTTTGATCAGTCTTTAGTTTACTAGACATGAAAGCTGAAAAAGGAGCAACTTTTTGAACTAGTAGTGGGTTACTTTAGGTCATCTGTTTTTATTTCTATTTACATGATAACAATACCTTATCACAGTAGAGCATCCCCATAGAATTTCTTGGAAATTCTCAGCTGTATCTTTTCTGTGTTGCTCTTCTTTTTGCTGTAGAAAGGTAAGTGTAGATAGAAAAACAAATCCAAAGACCAGTATTTAGCATGAACTTCTGTGTCATTTTTCAGTTGGTGTTGTTTTATCTAGTGCCCTCTGTATTTTCTTACTTGAGGATTATGCTACACTTGAATTTTCTTTTTCTGTGTAAAATGAAAATAAAAATGAAATCTGAGTTTGTGAAGTGTTTTTCTTTAATTAGAAGATGAGAATTTTCAGTATGTGTCTGGCTGTTGAAAAGGGTATGACTCACATCGCTTTACAGGGGATTTTGAGTCACTGATGTAAAACGTGGTAATCTCAAATGCATTATGAATGTCAGACAAATCTGTAAGATTTTATACCTGGTGGGGTCAGTTTCATTTAGATACAGATGCTTGTATGCTTAACTGCTATTGACAAGAGATGAATAAGAATATTTTGAGCCCTGAAACTGTTCTTCTTAAAAAGGATATGTGTGCATGCCAGTATAAAGTAGTGTCATAACCTAATTTCATAATGTCAGATTATTTTATGTTAATGTATGCTTTTTATGTAAAACCTTAGCTTTAAAAATCAGAATGATTGATGCAAACTAAGTTAAATCAAGACTAAGTTTAGCAGATTCTTAATTAAGTCGAATAAAATACAGTACTTTCACTATTTTCATTAATAGGCTTATTTAGCTCTTTGAATAAATTGTGAGGTTAGAGAATAAAAAATTACTTCCTGAACTGAGTATAATGTTTTATGAGCTATATTTTAATTGAATGCTCTCATTCTTAAAAAAAAAAAAAAAAATCCATAAAATGCAGCAAAACAGTCTTATTAGTTTGGAATACTGGCTGTTACATATTTCTAACTTCTTTTTTTAGGTTTATAGGTGGAGAGCTGAATATCTGTTACAATGCTGTAGATCGTCACGTTGAGAATGGACGAGGGGACCAAATTGCCATTATTTATGATAGTCCTGTAACAAATACCAAAGAGAAAATAACATACAAGGAGCTTCTTGAACAGGTATGTTTGAGAATAATCTTGTTACTGAAAATGAGCAATCCATATTGCATAGTAGGTTAATACTACAGAGGTATAAATGGCCTACCTTGCTAGTTTATTCCTTTTACTGTGCTCATAATTGATTTATGAGCTTCACTACCTGTACCAAATTATACTGCATCTAAGAGGTTTTGATCTTCCTCTAGTTACTATTTTATTTCTGCAGTTTAATATATTTTTTTTCTTGTTGGTTGAATTTTGAACTTTTCTCTATTGGATTTCTCCATCCTGTTCCCCCCTCCACAGTTCTTATTTCATATTTTGAAGGTCAAGTAACGTATTAGTGAAGTCTCTTGACAGTTGCTATCATGAGCAAAAACAGAGTTCTGTGGAAACTAAGATGTGTACCTTGGCTATTGCTACACATAACTGAGTGTGAAACCAAATTAAATTTACAGGAAGGAGCTCTAAAGAAAGCTGTGTCACCTGTCCCATTGTAGGCTGTAGTGGGGGTGCTGGTGGCCCTGCACTAGTTTTCTGTCTGGAAAGTCTGTGGATTTCAACTTGCCCATCATCTGAGAGAGCTTACCCCCAGCTGGAGATGCGAACTCCCAGTTCTGCATCAGCCCATTCAGATTTACTCAGTGCCTGATGATGGGTTGTTGACACCATGGGTGTCTGCAGTCTGCCCTGTTGAAGGTTTTCTGTTCTCACAGCTGTCAGCTGGTGGTTTCCCTCACTCTGCTCCTCTGTTTAGCTGGCTTTTTTCTTCTACTTACATGTAGCAGTTGTATTTTACACTGAGCACAAAGAAATGTTGGAGTCAGGCTCATACTTTTCCTTAATGTATTTCAGTGTGTGAGATGTGTTACAGCAAATGGAACACACTCGCTCTACCTCATATAGGCATGTAGTGTCTGGAGTAATGTGAACTTACAGCTTAAAATATGAAATGAGGTTCACAATACAGTAATTCAGTTTGTGAGGGGTTTTTTCCACTGTTGCAAGAAAAGAGAAGTCATAGAGCTACAGAAAGTTAGAAACCTGTGCTGCACTCTACCTTTTAAAGAGAATATAGAGAACATTTACTCTTCACTAGCTTTATCATGATTAACTAAGTCCAAAAAAGAACTTGGATTTTACCATAGAGTATGCTGGAACTAGAAGAACTAGCTTTAGTTTTTTAAGAAATCAGAAGACTTTAAAAGACTCTAGCTTATCTTATATATTATTTTATAGTTATATATTTTATATATATTATATATAAAATTGTAATTTTATATGCACAGTTTTATGTCATGTGCCATTATAAATATAATACCTACACAAAATATATGTATGAAATCAATTTATACATACATATAAAAATACATACTTATTTTAATGAACTATTGCAACATTTTAATGCAAATTATCTTAAGTGCACTCTTTCTGTAGAAGTTTCCTCTGAAAGCATTTGAAAAGTAGCCTTTGTTTTGCTTTTTAAGCTTTATGTTGGTATTGTCTCCCAAGTTTGTGTCTCTGTATCCTCTATGAGCCTATTAAATGTTTTAGGATGTGGCAGATTTGTGCAGACAGAAAATTTTGCTTGCTGCCATAAACTTTTCCTCTTAGAGAAGCATTATCAAACCAAATGGAAGAACTGGTTTAGGTTTCCTGGGGCTATGTAGCAGAACTCATTCAGAAGTTCATTATGATCTTGCTGGTAGCTGAGTCCCACCTAAATATTATTTTTGAATTCTCTACAGTTTGCTTTTCTTAATTAAATGTGAATATAAGTGAAAGGCAGTTTCGAGATTAGTATCTTGCCTGTCAAAGCTTTCTAGTTGACTCTTGGTAGAATAAATTTAACATGATTTACCTGGTAACTACTGGACACCTCATAACAAAGGTATTTGCAGAGATCTGCTGAAAATGGGAGATGTGGGCTGGTGTATTTTGTGTCATGTATCTTGTAGGTACTAGGAGAGACTTTGAGAAAAGGTCTTCCAAAACCACTGTGGCATGTGGGTGATGATGTTTGGCTCACAGCCCTCAGTCACTGCTTGCCACTGTGTTCTTGGTCTGCTCATTGTAAGCTGAAAGCATTTTGTCATTTTGAAACAGACTTCCAGTGCTCTGAATGCTTCATTGTAAGATTGCTATGAGTGCAGACATAGGACCAAAGTTGATGACTCTTCTGCTGGGAAGACAAGCCTTTTGCCCTCTTTCGTGAGTTTCTTTTCCAATTTGGAATGAGAAGATGCAGAGTTTTATAGCAGATTGCATTATTTGTTCTAGGGTCAATCTCATGGTAAGGGTGAAAAAAAAGGACATGGGTGCTTGGCTGGAGATAATAAGGTTCTTTAAAGGGGGGGTGGAATAGCCTGAGCTATGTGCTCAGGAAGCCTGTTGTTTTTTTCAAATTGTTCCAGTCTTTTTTATGTGTTGCGCTGCTGTTTGGGTCTAAGAGCTACAGCAATGTTGCAGTTTTAAAATTAAGCACCACAAAACTATAAATAATTTAGAAGAATGTTGGAAGATTGTGGATATGGATATTTACTGCCCAACCTTTGGGAAACTTTTTTTTTTTCTGGCAGAACTGGAATAGAAGGATTGCAGGAGAAATTCAGCAATTCTTTATGTAAATCATGTCAAAATCAGTTTGTGTTGATATTCTGTACAACTATGCTGTCTTCACACTTGGAAAGTCTTGAGAATTACAGTTAGTTAAAGTGAAGTTTTACATAGTGCATACAGTTGCATTTTAAGTCTGTTAATTGTATGTTGTTACAGATGAAATCTTCCAAATGCAGAGAGGAGGAATTTGGCAAATTTAAGAAATAGCAGTCTTCCAGAATGTACTGATTGGACTTTTATTTCTTTTCTGATGCCTGTTACAGGCCTCTAAGTAAGAATTACAATGTTGGACTGAAGCCAGTGAAATAGGAATATAGGTGAAGGTCTGAGTATGCTGTAGGAGATTCTTTAATTCCAGTAGTGAGATGGCAGGAAAAGGTAAGGGAGACAAATGCTGTTAGAAATATTACTGAATCTGTGTAGTATCAGGGAAATACAAAGATACGCAGAAGAAATAAGGAACAATGGCATCTGTTAATTTAAAAACACATTTTCTGATTGTGTTGGAAAATGGTACTATTTTCAAGTTAAGGCATAGTCTGTTAGGTAGGTGAAAAAACCATTTTGTTTACAGCATCGAGTGTATTGTCTAGAATGCATCACTTGCTAAAAAAAAATTTCAGGAATTTGAGAGTCATTATTTGCAGTTATTGGTGCTTGACAGGTCATTTACACAAAAGCAGTATGATAGTTCTCTGTGATTCTTTTCAGTAAGAATGCAGTTAACATGTTGAATTCAGTGTTGTAATAAACAACTTCTGAGTGCAGTAACATGACAGGATTAGTAAAATGAATGCCCCCCCAAGCCTCTGACGGAATTGTATGTTACAAAAATATGGATGAGAAAGGGCTTGAGATTATTAACGATGGGCTAGGATGTAATTTCTTCTGTAGGAAGTTGTTTTCCGTAATTACCCACACCAAGATCATCTTCTTCCAAAATAGCTATATTAGCCATTGTTGGTTTGGGTTTATGTGTATGTCTGTCTCACTCTGCTCATATCTCCTGTATATGACTGAGGAATCAAACAGATTGTTCTGTTTCTAGTAGTCTTCCTCATTCTTCATGCTTTGCTCCATCTTCTTTCTTTGCTTTCTACCTTGAAAAATGACCAATTCCTTTTTGAGCTAGAAATAGTGAATTTCATTTGAAGATATGTTTTCTCAGAGTTGATTTAGAATCAAAACTAGAATACAGACAGAAAATCCTATTGAGACTGACAACCCAACCTTTTTATCTCTGTCTGGTGAGGCAACATTGTCTTGATAACACTATGTATTAGACTTACTTAATGCTGGTTTTCCTTATTGTATTTAAAGCTCAAATGGCATTCTTTGGTGTATGTCATAGAAAGATTTAACTGTGATGTCACTGGGGTAGTTCCTCAAAAATTGGTATTCTTTATAGGATGAGACTAATCAGGAATTTACAAAGAAGGGCATCTTGAGTTTTTCACGTTCCACACAAAGCCCTTCTAAATGACACTGTAAAAGTCTCAAGAAGCAGCTGGAACTTGATCTCCTCTGACTGAAAATAGTTATACTGCAGCAATGTTGGCGGTGACTACAGTAGAGTATAATTTGGTGCAGCTTGGGCAAATGAGTGAAGCAAAACCATGCTGAATCAGCTGCTGAGGCTCCTGACATTTCCACTATGTACGGTTTGTAAATTTTACTTTGGACTGGGTTTTGTTTCATCCTTTGAACCAAATGTCTCATAGCTCACTTCAAAGCCATCTGAATGTAGCTATCCCACAAATCTTTGCTTCCTTGACTTGTGGATTCCTTTAGGAAGTGCATGCTCACTTTTCATGTGTCTAACTGCTGCTTGATTTCTCTCTCCACTCCAAGTGGATGTTGTCCAAATGATGGCCTTTAAGGGGAATTGTGCAGAACACTATGGGTGTCTGGGTACTTCACTTCATGGGAACACTGGGTACTTCACAAGTACTGGAAATTCCTTCTGAGGCAAATGGTTGTATGGAACTCATCTCTTCTGAAGAGTGAATACCATGGCATCATTTCTCATCAAACATAAAATCCATGCCAAACATAATTATTACAGAATCGCCATCTCATCCCAGTCCCTCCTTGGAGACACATAGTCCACAGCCAGTCTCCCAAACCAGGAAGGAAAATGGCACTTCCCAAAAATCCCCAGCTGCCTCTCAATCCAAAGAACTCCTTGGTGTCGAAAGAAAGAAGGAGAAATTACCGCAAAAAAGCAATAGAAATCATCTTGATTTTTATTTTTTTCATGTTATTTGTGGAAGACTGTACCTGCACCACTACCACCATTGGATATGTCCTTTATACACTGCATTTGAGACAGTGTGGCTGGGTCTTTGTCAGAAGCCTAGGAGGGCAGTGTTACTGAGGCATGCCATGTCCACGGCCTGTGTGATATCCAGGACTATGCCTGGCACACAGGCAAAGCTGGGATGGAGCAGGTGCTCTCTCATGGAGTTTGTTGCTCCACAGAACTCCCATCACAGCTCATGGCCCCTGGGGAGTCATCTCTGGAGGCTTAGCAGCTCTCACAGCCAATCCAGAGACTCACACCACCTTTCCACAACTCTGACATCAGTGCCCTAATTCTACCAGAAACCTCCTAAACAGAGTCTCACACTGAACAGAAGTACAGAAAAGGAGTACGCAGTGATGTGGGCATCCAGACCATTGATTCTGCAGTTCTCGTTGCCTGCTGTGGCAGAGAGTGGGCCCAGGGAATGCTCCTGCGTGTTGTCTGACAGGTGTCATCTGGGGGTTGCAGGCATGTAGACGTGTACAGCACTGTTGCCATTCTTTTCCCTAGACTGTGCCCCAAGACTACTGATCATGGAATCATAGAGTGGTTTGGGTTGGAAGGGACCAGTATGTTTCTACGCTCACAGTAAAGTTTCTTCCTAAAACCTAATGTAAATCTGCCTTCTTTCAGTTCAAAACCATTATCCCTTGTCCTGTCATTATACTCTCTGAAAAAGAGTCCCCATCTTTCCTGTAGGTCCTCTTTTAAGTACTGGAAAGCTGGTACAAGGTCCCCCTGGAGCCTTGCCTTCTCTAGGCTAAACAACTCAAACTCTCTCAGTCTACTCTCACAGAGGAGGTGTTTCAGCCCTCTGATCATCTTTGTGGCCCTCCTCTGGACTTGCCTCAACAGATCCATGTCCTTCTTATGTTGGGATACCAGAGCTGGACAGAGTACTTCATGTGGGTTCTCTTTAGAGTGGAGAAGAGGGGCAGAATCACCTTCCCTGACCTGTTGGCCACGCTTCTTTTGATGTGGCCCAGAATGCAAGTAGCCTTCTGGGCTGTGGGCACATATTGCTGGCTTATGTCCAGCTTTTCACACCAATACCCCCAAGTTCTCTGCAGCGCTTCTCTCAAACTCTTCATCCCCCAGCCTGTAATTGATACTCAGGGTTGCTCCAACCCAGGTACAGAAAGGACCTTGCACTTGGCCTTGTTGAACTCTATGAGGTTTGCATGGGTCCACCTCTCAAGCCTGTCAAGGCCCCTCTGGATGGCGTCCCTTCACTACAGCTTGTTGACTGCACCACACAGCTTGGTGTTGTCTGCAAGCTTGCTGAGTCTGCTCTGGTCCTGTGACCAAGGACATGGATGTCCTTGGATATCTGGATGACCAGTGGGCTTGATGGAGTGCTCTACCTTCCCCTGCAGATTTGTTCAGGATGTCTTGTGGTAGGGGCACCCACACTGTGCCATCTCTGAAGCCTGGGTTTGCCACCTCATCAAGAACATGGTCTTCATCTGTTTCAAATGCAGCACTGCTTGTCAGTACTCTGTCACTTGGCAGCAGGCTTGACTGATGTTAGCAACAGGGTTGTGCATCTGCTGGAGAAGCTTTTTTGTAGAAGTAGGAAAAGGAGGAAACAATAATTAAGAAGACTAAATAGAAGAGTGAAGAGCCTGATCAAGGGGTAGCAAGGAGTAGGAAGGAGTACTTTCTTTAGTAGTCTTGGAGAAATGACACAGTGGAGAAGCTAATGAGAATAAGGTGACTTGTGGCCCTTGGTTTAGAGGAATGCCTATGTGACATGACTCTTCTTACACCGTGAGATGCACTTCAGGATGTTTCAGGAACTTTTAAGTATTTGTGGAATCCTTTTGTGTTTAGTTGGCATTGAAGGACTCTACACTGGTGACACCCCATCGTTCAAGCCAGGAGGGTTTGAAATTCATCTTTTGAGCGTTTTGAGTAGAATTTGTGTTCTTGACACAGAAAAAAACTGCTTTTTTAACTACTAAGGGCAGCTAGGTGATTTACTTCAGAACTGCAGTATTTTCCCAAATCTGAACTGCTGATACAGAGACAGTATTTGTTTGGTGGCTGGATTAAAATAAAGCCATGCTCACTGGGGTCTTGCATTTGATTGAAGTGTAATTTGAGCCCACATCTTCAAAGGTGAAAGCTTACTTGAGTTTCTTATATCACTTGGTCTCAAATGATTTTGTTACTGAAGTATCAAACACAGTAAAGTGCACTATTGAAGAAGAGTGGAGAAATAACATGCTTCTAGGAAAACAGCACTGTAAAATCCTGAGTGATAAAGTATGTTGCTTTAATGTAAACAATAAATGACAACATTGTAACAAAGTGGAAAGTATCATGGGTTTTAACAGTTTAATAAAATGCCATTACTTATTCTGTCCCCCCCCCTTTATTTTTTTTTTTTTTTTTTTTAGAAAGAGTAATTTGTTGGATGTTTCAGGGTTTCCACATCAATCTTAAGGGCAATGTAAACCTGCTGCATGATATTTCCTAATCATCCAAATAACATCAGGTAGAAACAGTATTTTATTATGTAGTCCAAATGTTCCCTGGCTGTCAGAAGGATGAGGAAAAGGGCACAAGGAAAATCACAGTTACCCATGTATTTTATTGGTTTATTGTATTCAGTGACATTAAATTCCCCATGGTGGGGAGGTTAAAGTGCAGACAAGTGATTACTGGGTTTGCATGGAAGACCTGTGGTTCCTGTCTGCAGCATGCTACATATATTCTGCTGTAAGTACAATTTACCTATGATAGGTTTCAATAAAAATGACTTAACATACAGATCTCTCCATCCTACAGCCAAGTACCAAAGTTATATAGCTTGTATACTAGGAGTCTTCTATTAAAAAATTACTAATTATGATCTTTAAATGATTACGTTTAGCTGGCAAACATTGCATTTTTCATCATCATTAATAAAGTAATATTAATGAATAATAATACTTGTCCATTGTGTTTAACTACTTACTGCTTGATATCCATACTTAAGCTGACTCTAAAATTACTCTTTAAATATTATTTTTGTTGCCTCTGGCATTTTGTCAACACTTTATTTGAGAGTCTCACAAGCAGCAAAGATAAGGATTATCTTTCTCAGGTCTTTGAGATAAGGTGTCATTAGTTCTGTGTTACAATGAATTTGCAGATTTTGACGGTTTCACTGTAGGAGAGTTATCCTTAGTTACAATTACTTTCACCAGTCCTATCTAGAAATGACTCAAATGCTTGTGGGTATAACATCAAATTCTAGTTGAGTACATGTCCATCTCTTGCTGGAAATATGTTGAAAAGTTTGAAATATGCATAGTTTGATTGTGGATGAGCTGTGTATTTAGTGCAAACACAGGTCAGATGCATCTGGAGCTTCTGGATGTTACTGTCTCGGGTTGCTAGAAGTCTGAACATCTGTTGACACTAAATAGAGAAGCAGTGAGAGAAGCTGTATTCACTTCTTCAGTAGATGTATCAGATACGCTTCTAGGATTGGGTGCAATTGTCCCAAGTTTTCATTAATATGACCTGAAAGAGTGAGCCTATTGCCTACAAATCTCGGAGTGTAATGGTGGTACTAGAATTTGAAATACTAAATGGGAGTAAGGTAACTTTTTAAATAGAGAAAACTGAAATTTGATGAATAGTGAAAGTAAAACATTTCAAATAAAGTTTGCCTTCCTGACTAGGTTATCCTTGAAAAAGAGGGTCCTTCCCTCCTGTCCTGCTTGCATAGTGTGTGTTGTTGGCCTGGGTTTTTCCCATTGCTTGCATTTTTTTTGGGTCACTGAAAACATCTTTTACTGCATCAGAAGCTTGGGTATTTTCTGTTCTACAGGCAACATCATCCTGGCGCTCTCAGGAGTTTGTCACCCCTTTCCTTTCTCTCTAGTCTTGCAGTAGCAAGTAGCAGAAGAAAAGAGGTTTTCACACGACTAAATTTCACTTCAGACCTTATCTATGTGATATAATGAATAAATAAGGAATAATGCAGTACGGGTAAGATATCAGGAATTCATATACAGGTTTGTGTTACATTGATAGTGAAATAAATTAGAATTAGTTTAAACTTCTGTTTACTACAGTGTTTTCTAGGGAACGGCAACCTTCTAAAGAAGAGTTTTACTACTGTAGATGAGTTCCTCTGTAAGATAGAGCAACTCCTTTGTCCTGAACTTAGATTTATGTGTCTTTAGATGTGCCAGAAACTTCCCAAAGATTTTAACTTTTTTGCCTTACTGCTAATGTAAAGCTATTGCAAGTGCAAGTCCTGTTCCTGTTGAGTCTGACTGGTCTGTAGCCATGCTTATGGAGTATTCCGGTTTACATGTTCCTCAGGTGTTTCTACTTCCATCCTGTTTCCTGGTAGCTGCTTAGTCTACTTTGTTTCTTCTTGACTGCAGTTTTTCCTGTTAATCTATTAGCCTATGTTTTGTGCACAGTTACATGCAGTTTTACTTCTCTTCCTTATAGACCTCTACACACCGATGTCTGTTGAAAAATCTTAAAGGCAGTGAGCAGGTTTAGATACTGAGTGATAAACAGCTGTCAACCTCTGGAACTTGAGAAACCTCTGACAGCTGAGTTAATTCAGTTGCCCTGGGGGAATTAGTAGTTTCCTTTTCCTTCAAAAGATGCCACGTTTCCATACTACAACAGCTAGGTCAGGACAAGTGCATGGTGCTTGTCACAGGCTCCTATGCTTACTCTAACAGAACTTACTATGTGGTAAATTGTCTGTCCTGGTGTACTAATGAAATATTCAATATTAGTTTTGTGACAGATTGCTGTACACTGTTGAGGCAATAACTGCTTTCTTATGGTAATACAGATGGCTGATGTTGTTAATCTATCACATTTCTTGAGTTTCAGTCTTTTGCTGCCATGCATGGTCTGTCTTCAGGCTTTGGCATATCAGAAAAGAAAATCTGAAAATGACGCCTTAAATATAAACATGTTTCTCTGAATTCGTATTTATATTTGGCTCAGGGTATAAGATTTCTGGTCTCAGATTCTGAGCTTACAACCCTGTAGGAGAGAAAATATTGATACTCGTTTCGAACTTAGCTAGTTAGGACAGAATTTGCATTATGAAACGCCCTGTTTACATCCACTATCAAAAGCTAAAATTGAGAAGTACAAGCAGTTAACCGGATAAAAGGTCATGTAAATGTTTGCAAAACAATGCTATTGATTTTTTTTCCCCTCTAATGTGTAAAATAATTAGCTTCAGTCTTTTTTTTACTTTACAGAAGAAAAATGTATTACAGTGCTTTATTCAAAAAGGAAACTGTCCTAAATTTATTGAACCTGGATTGCAGCATTCATCAATTTCCTATATCATACTGGCTTGTCTGCTTAATGTCCTGCATCTGTTGATTGTATGAAAGTTCTTTTTTTTTTTTTTTTTTTTGATGGGGCAACAGCAAATCTGCAAAAACTTCTAATATGTTGTGAATATTTTGTCAGTACAGGTCTCCAAGTTAGCTGATGTCATGATCAGAAATGGTGTGAAGAAAGGAGATCGTGTGGTCATCTACATGCCCATGATTCCTCAGACAGTGTACTGTATGCTGGCTTGTGCAAGAATAGGAGCCATCCACAGCCTGATTTTTGGTGGATTTGCATCTAAAGAGCTTTCTGTTCGCATTGATCATGCAAAGGTAATACATATTTGGAACAGCAGACACCATTGCATTAGTTACTTGTATAAGTCAATGTCAAAAAACCTTTTTTTTTCCAGAGAGAATAACAACATTTCTCATTGCATGGTATGCAGTCTCAATTTGTTTATATGTAACATTGCAATATGAACAAAGTACTACATCTGTGCTGAGATTGATACTTCTACAGCAGACATTGAGATACAAATTTTGACCTCTTTTTAAAAAGTGTGATTTTAACATACTGCTGTCTGTTTACAGCATACTTTCTTCTCTCATTTGTCAATCTTTTTCTACAAAACATCACTTTAAAACTGTCTTTTCACCCAGCCTTGAGCATATGAGAAAAATGTTTCCAACCTCAAATGACTTCATTGGTTTACTTGATGTTTAGACATATTAGATAGTAAATTTATCATCTGTAAATCTACTTCATCTAATTTCTACATGAATCAAGGCAGCTGGGGAACCAATTGCCTTAATAAGCAACTCTGCAGAGAATATAATTAAGAGAGGTGAATGCTTTGAAGGCTTCCAAGTTTGGTACAAGTTGTGATTGTGTATGAAGCATTATATAAGTCTTTGCAAGTGAAAATGCACTTTAATATATATATATAATAGTACTTTAATGATCTACTTAGTACCTTGTATGTGCATATTAGTCGCTTGAGTATGCATTAGCTTCAAGACAGATATCAGTGTTTTTACTAGAAGTTTCTATTCTTGTTTTCTACTAGTGAATAAGACAAAAGTCTGTCATCTTGATCAGTCACCTGTATCATTCAGACCATCTGTGATTGCAGTCTATCACATATCTATCACAAACCAAAATAATATTCAGGGTAAAGTCCACAGGATTTGTGGAATTTTACTTAGATTTTTGTGTACAAATGTGATTTTTTAGATCATGAAGGCTTGAATGTTATGAATATCTGTAAACAGAAAGTTGAATGCATCCACTCTCCCCACTTTGATGTTTTAACAAATAAGTCATTAATAAAGTGACTGAAATGTTTTGTTGGAATTGTGGAAAAAAAGCTGAGGGAAGGCTAACAACAGCTCTGTAGTTCTTCCTGTCTTCTTCCCCCTCCCCTACTTTTTAAAAAAGCTATAAGAATTATTCTAAACTTACAGAATTAGGGAAAAATAATGTAGAAGAAAAAGCATAAACAAAAATGAAGGTTGCTATAATACAAATCATCTGGCATGTTTACTTTCAGAGTATTTTGTAAATATTAACTAACTAATCCCAATGGGTTTTCTCTGAGGAAGTAATGAAGACAGCACAGTAATCATAATCCTTGCTTCATGCTTTAAAAAGAAAACAGAGAAAGTTTAAGTCATTTATGCAGCGTCACATAGCAAGTCTTTCAAAGGGTTAACTATAGAATTATTAGCTGCAGGTCACGGATTAGATACTAATTTAAATTACCTTTTTGTTTCTTTAAAAGGCAGATCTAAATATTGTGGATGACTTTTGGTCCATCTGATGTGTAGGTAAAGAGAGGCACATCTTCCATCTGAATTGCAAAACATGCCCAAATTTTGCATCATGGTAAAGCTTTCTTGATAAGTGAATTGTATACTACTGAGATTATTTTTAAAGATATGTTTATAAGTAGCTGTGATAGAGGGTATTCTGCTGAACTCTGAAGTTACTTGAAGCAATCTCAGAAAAACCTCACCCTTCTATTAGGCTTTTATGTGAACTGATTTAGATGCTGCAGTACAGGACCTCACGGTAGTAAGATTAATTAGAAAGAGTTGCAATGTGCAAGATGTACAATGGAAAGCTGGCTGTGAGATGCTGTTGTAGAAGAAAGGTCAAACTTCACATTTTCTTGAAAAATCTTAAGTGAAGGAAATAACAAGCACTTTCTAGTGACTATGAAAAGGTACATGTACTTTACCAGCTTACGTTAATATATATCTTGAATTTTAAATACTGGGTATGCTGCAAAGTCCTGCAGCTGTTAATTTCTACTCTTGTCAGATATTGGCAGTTACAGACATTGTGCAGTGAATTGTGATGAAGTGATACAAAGAGTGAGAACAGGCCTTTCTTGCCATTTTCACCTGAATATGGAAATACCTAGTTTGCAATAACAACACAATTGACACTTTCATAGAATTGTAGAATAGTTTGGGTTGGAAGGGACCTTGAAATGTCATCTAGTCCAACCCCCCACCCCCCCCTTTAATGAGCAGGCACATCTTGCTAGGTTGGGTTGCTCAAAGCCCCGTGCAATCTGACCTTGAATGTTTCCAGGGATGGTGCATCTACCACCTGTCTGGGCAACCTGTGCCACTGTTTCACCACCCTCTTGTAAAAAAAAAGTCTTCCTTGCATCTAATGAACATCTATCTTCTCCAACAAACATTTGAACTTTCCTGGTTTTCCTTTAAACTACTTATATCTAATCTTATCATGCAGGACTACATGGAGCCACAGAAGAGGTGGGAAAGGGGTGTATTAAAGCAATATGGGAGCAGAGATGCAGGGGAAGTAATGCCAGTAGGCAGAGAGGTAAAAGCCAGTAATGGGCCTTTGATTTACACAGACTGTTCCATGATGTTTCCAAGTAGCAATGCTCATTTGGGAAATACATCACCTTACTTCCTTACTGCATATAAAGCAGTTGATAAGCAGAGGTGGCACCATTAACAAATGACTGTAAACCTGGTGTTGACAACAGTCTTTCATCTTAACAATTGAATAGAACAGTGCTAATATCTTGCATTAATTACAGTCTATTTTCAGGGTAGCCTCCAGATGAAATTTCAGTTTAACTGCATTGTATTGTATTATCTTTTTTATAAAAAAATCAGTGCATCCTAAAAGAGAAAGATGACAAATACTGAGATATTAAAGCTTGTCTGAAGTCTTTATTTTGAATACATGCTAATTAGCAAGCTTCCCCGAATGGTAGATTTGGAGAGGAAACATTTTATTACTGCAAAAGAAAACAATTTAATTGGTGCTTTCTGTGCTGAGTTTAATGCAGCTTTGACTGTGGCATTGTGGTTTGTGCCTACTTAATGAGATTTATGCTAATGCATACAATTAGTAAACTAGCTTGATCAAACTGAGGGATGTAAGATAAATACACTTCTAAAACTCCAAAAGCAAGGAGATTGAAGACTTATTCTTCTGCAATTAAATTTTGTTCTAACACGTAGTTTATTTGGTGCTACCTTTAATTTCCTGAAATACCAGAGGAAAATACTGATCTTGCAATCTAAGTCAAAATAGTTTGTTTGCAACTTGTTGACAGGCAATCGTATGTAAAACCTGAAGTTAATTTAATGACAAAGATGCTAAATCCTCATTTAGTAATAGAAATTATTCTAAAAATACCCAGAACTATGGAAACGTGATTTTTAGTGATTTTGCATCCTGAATCCTGCAACCATCACTAGCTTTACGTCCCCCATCTGCTTTCTGACTTTAGCTTATTATCTTCCTGTATTTCTAGTTTCCTGTCATCTCTTGTTTGTGGTGTTTTTCCTCTTTCTTGATTTTCCCTCCCGTGCCATTTAATTGCAGGCTGGAAAAGAGCCAGCAAAGTGCTACAGCTAGTTTTGAAATATGCCATTGGGTACAGGCAGATAATTAGAAAGCAGGCTAAACAGGATACATAATTGTTGACATCACTGTACCACTTTTCCTTAATGGAGGGGCTATGATGATGTTGTTTTCTCTCTGTTCATTAAGTTTTGTGCAGTTTACAAGAACTTAATACTGTTAATTTCTTGCTCAAATTTGTTTGAAAATGGTGAAGAATGTTAGAAAATATTAATGTGCTCCTGAACAAAAACCAGGTGCATGGACAGCAGGATCACACAAGCTTGATTTCCTTAGAAAACTGACCTAAACCCCACTTTCTAAGTATGTGAAGATAAATTTTGTACATTGAGCATCATTCATCAAAAAATTTAATGGAAAACATATCAGCTTACATATATAAAACATACTGCAAATTTATATATTAACAATCTAACTGCTTTATTTTAGCCCAAACTTATTGCAACAGCAAGTTTTGGAGTAGAACCAAAAAGAAAAGTGGAATACATATCTCTCCTAGAAGAAGCACTGGCAAGGGTACAGAGCAAACCCAATAAAGTTCTCATTTACAAGCGACCTAATTTGGTGGGTGTACATTTGTTGTGCCTTTATGTAAACTTTCAGATGTTTATGTAGTGCACATGCTTTTTCTCTTTTGCAAGTAAAATTTTTAGTATATCTATTGTAGTTTATTTTAATTTTATGGGAGAATTTTATGTTCATAAGATTTAAATAGTAAATAGAATTAATGTAGCAGAGAGATCGCTGTATAGAAAATTGAATCGTACTGTGCAAAAAAAAAAGAATAGTATATGGGTTTTTTTGACCCAATTCTGCTTACTTAATCTATTTTTCTTTTGACAATTTTCTATTTTTCAATGGGCAGGGCTATGTTCCACTTGTCCCAGGTCGTGATCTTGACTGGGAGGAAGAGCTTGCAAAAGCACAGTGTTATGAATGTGTCTCTGTTCCCTCAGACCATCCACTTTATATTCTGTATACGTCTGGAACCACAGGCTTGCCCAAGGTAAAGGACTATCTGTACTCTAAGCGTCTGTGACCAACTTATTTGCAGTTCCACTTGAGAAAATACTTAATTAACAAGGTTGAAAATGTTTGTCAGAGCTCAGTGCTATAAATGATAAGCATTGCTAGAAACAGTTTAATCTCATTTATTCACATTTCGCTACTCTAAAGTCAGTATCTAGGAATAAATCATTATTTTTAAAATACTATTAATATAAACTGCATTTACTTTAAAATGTTTGTATGGTACAAAATTTCAAGGACAGGAGAATGTCTTTTATCCTTTAATAACTTCTGTGTTTTAGCTGTTTCACATAAGCATAGTATAGTCACTTAATGGCAAGGTTAGTTATTTACATATTAGATAATCTTCCCATAGAGAAGATGTGGTGAATGACATTACAGATTAAATGGAATTAAACATGTTCCAAAGGTTTGTATTACTGAACAGTTCTAAGAATATAATTGCGATGAAAATGAAAATTTAGATGAAGTGAAAACTAACATGAGACCATTCTTTGAAAATATTTGCTTTCAGTTGTCAATTAGTCTTAACAATCTGTTTTTCAAAGATCATATTTTAAAGCAATATTAAGAAAATTCTTAAAGTTCTCTTTTAAAGTGTAGAAGACAAACCAAATATAATTTTCTGGTGGTGGTGTTACAACCACAAATTCAGAGGCAGTATCACGCATCCCTGCATATGCAAGTGCCTGGGCTACTACTACAAAATTATTTAATGAGTTGGTCTATAAAGTTCAGAACCTATGGGGAAGGAAGAGAAAGCAAATAACCAGTTTTGATGAGAAAAATATCTTCTGCTTTTGCCTCGAATGTGACCACTGTAAAGCAACATATGTATCTTGAATTATTTAATTATATTGTCAAAAGGTCCAGTATTGCAGGTGTTTTCCTTGACTGTTAGTTTCAAAATATAATATCTCAAAGATAAAATTTTAAAATCCCTCTTCTAAACTAAGGCTAAGATGTTCTTTCTTTTATATTCTTATGTATGTTTCAGGCTAGATACTAAACCTTTCAAAAATATATATCTGGTTTAAGCCAATTTTCTGACATGTTTAAAAAGAGTCAGTGCAGTAAGAGGGGTACATTTCAGGGAGTAATTCACTCCAGTTACTTTAGGGATTGGCTACTCCACAAGTGCTCATCTTCTCTAGTGATGATACAGAGAGACTAGGCAATGGATTTAAAACATGCCTAGCATTTAGGTGCCCACACTGTAAGAGAGATAAATACACAATCTCTTAGTTTTTGTCAGCATATGTTGACTAAATATTTGTATATTTGATTTTAATGAGAGAATTCTAGTTTTGTTAGGTATCTTTTGAAAGCTATTGTCATCTAAGCCCTGGGTGTTTTCTTATGTTTGTTTTATTGTATCTTTGTTTATTTGTTAGTTTGTTTTCCAAAATTACTCCTTTAGTGGTAATGCCAGCACAAGCATATACTTGTTGAAATGGATCCTTTACTAAATGAAGAGTGTTGGAATTAGACAACTTTAAGTCTATCGCTGCTAAAACATCAGAATTTCATTGAAGATGGGAATGTCACTGCATCCTTCAAATGATCTTAAATACTCAATTTTCTCATTTAGGGTGTTGTCAGACCAACAGGTGGCTATGCAGTTATGCTGAACTGGACAATGTCAGCTGTATACGGACTCAAACCTGGTGAGGTAATTCAGTTTATATGTCATGTAAATTTTTTTTAACTCCTCTTCAAAAACTCCTCACTGTGTTTATGTTTCTATTTCATTTTAGGTGTGGTGGGCAGCTTCTGATTTAGGCTGGGTTGTTGGTCATTCCTACATTTGCTATGGGCCTCTCCTTCATGGGAATACTACAGTTTTGTATGAGGTATGATCCATTCAAAAAAGTCAGCCTCTAAAATGGTCCTGATGATCCTGTTCATACCTGTCTATTCTTTATGCCACTTATGTTGAAATTGTATATCTATCTTCAGTGTTTCTACTCTCCTGTCTATTAGAGTAATTCTTAAGGAAAGCTTACTTCACTATCCTTCAGACTTGCTACTTCATCTCTGTGACTGGTTATGGTCAGTGGGGCAAAGAACTCCAGAGCAACAAACCTAGAAATGGCAAAAGGTGGAGTGTATCTGTGTTGCTGAGGCTTCAGCCACAGGCCATTAGACTACCTTTATTATTGAACTGTGAGAGGATGTTGTGCTTTTTGTGTCTGGATATGACCAGTTCTTACTGGATATGAGTTGGAGGCAACTGGGAGCTCTGTGGTTGGAGCCAGAACTTTTATGGAGGCTTGTCTCTTCTTTCTTCCCTCTACCACTCAAGGCACCTGAAGCCAAGACTCAGATGACATTCAGGGCTTAGTCCTTCTCCTTGGGAAATGAAATTCAGTGGGATGGAGAGAAGACTAGTAAAATAAGAGTGGCCTGCTGCATCTTAACTTTGGTTTGGCTCAAAAAAGCAATTATGCTGCCTTACATTGTTATTTTTTTCAGAAGTTACTGTTGATTCTCAAATCTCCAGGCAAGAAGATAGTTTTACTTGAACGATCTTCTTTATTCTTCAGGAAGTCAATCCAGTATCCATCAGTGACACTGAAAGACATTTTATATAAAAGCACTGACATTGTTAGCTCTTAAGCATGCTGAGACTTGGTTGTCTGCATTCATCTGACATTAGGAATTCTGGGTATATACCAACCTCTCCAACACTGTGCAGCATGACACCCACTTAGTAATTGTTTTGTCTTCAGTTGTTTTAGCTCTGCTATTGTGGCATGATGATCACCTCTGTTGATTTGTAGTGGTAATTAGAAACATTTTAACCATTAAGGGAAATCCAATAGTAACTCAGCATACAGGAACTGCAAGAGTGTAGTGAATGTACAGCATATGGAGGGCATGAGAAAGCACATGGTGACATTATGAATACAGCAATTGTTAGAGCACCATCTGTACCCAGTGCTTCTGGAGCAGGGGAGTAAGCATGATGTGGTGGAAGCATACTGTTTTACAGACCATCATAGGTGCAGAAGTTCTGCATAAGGGAATGGATATTCTGATTTAAACTTTCTTCATCTTCCTGCTATTACACCATACAACGAGGATTGCTATGCTGGAACAGAGATGGGTTGCTGTGGTTTTCAGGATTATCAAAACAATCCTTTGGTGTTTGAACAACCAGTTAAGTTGGTATTGGTAGACATGTCCTTCACTCTTATGAACATAGACATTGCTGTTGGTGCGTAGTGGGTGCTGGGATTGTGCTTGAATTTTGAGTAAATACATTTCTGAATCCTTGAGGTACTGAAGAAGCTTGGACAGTGTAATAAGGTGAGGTTGCTTCCACAATTGTTTGGATGCTGCTGTATCAGAGACTACAGAACTGATTATGGTGTACTGTGTCCTGTTCTGGAAGTTAGAAATACACTTTACATCTCAAAGTTCACTCTTTTTATAAACTTATAAGTAAGATTCTCACAAGTAGAAGATACTTCTTGAAGCAAGTCAAGAATCCAGAAAAAGCAATCAGTCCAGAAAAGCAATAGTCATGTCTACATGGTATTTCAAATCACAGCATTAGTAATTAGGGAAATAAGTCCTCTCTCATTGCTTATTGATTTACAGAGTGGATTTAGACATATGAATGACATCTTTACAAAGAAAGCTAAGACAGAAGCTTTGCCACCTGGGATTAAAGGGTAGGATCCAATGAGACTGCACTGCTCTGAAGTTTTCCAGAACAAATGTAAAGTACATGTGCCAAAGGAATGCTTTAAAACTGTCAGGAGCTCCCACCTTATTCTGAAGGACTTCTTATGCTGTGTAAAAGGGCCAAATGCTATGTGCAACTTTTCAATTACTAGTGATCCCCAGATGTCTGCTTGTTCTGACTTTCAGTTGCTTTTTTACTTCTCACAAACTTCTGCTTCTGTTGTCACAGAATCACAGAATCACATAATGTTAGGGGTTGGAAGGGACCTCAAAAGATCATCTAGTCCAAGTCCCCTGCTAGAATAGGATCACCAAGAGTAGGTCACACAGGAACGTGTCCAGGCAGGTTTTGAGAGTCTCCAGAGAAGGAGACTCCACAACTTCTCTGGGCAGTCTGCTCCAGTGCTCTGTCACCCTCACAGTGAAAAAGTTTTTCCTGAGATTTTTGTGGAACCTCCTATGTTCCAGTTTACATCCATTGACCCTTGTCCTGTATCACTGGATATCACTGAGCAGAGCCTGGCTCCATCCTCCTGACACTCACCCTTTATATATTTATGAACATTAATGAGGTCACCCCTCAGTCTCCTCCAAGCTGAAGAGACCCAGCTCCTTCAGCCTTTCCTCATAAGGGAGATGTTCCACTCCCTTGATCATCTTTGTGGCTCTGAGCTGGACTCTTTCAAGTAGTTCCCTGTCCTTCTTGAACTGAGGGGCCCAGAACTGGACAAATGGTGGAGTGTATCTGTGTTGCTGAGGCAACCTTCATGGCAAGAAGGTGCTGGCAAATGTTTTGGTTCTGTGACCAGAGATACGGAAGATAGGCAATATAGAGACTTTATGGTGGAGCCTACTGGAATGTGTGAACTGACATGCTACTATCATCTGCATGAAAACAGATGAAAGTAACAGCATGACACTTCCTACAACAGAAGTCTCTTTAGTCAAGGGAGCAAAGATCTGTAGGTTAGCTTTCTGTCAGAAAAATTAGAGCTGCATTTTTGGTGCAGTGAACAAAGCTAACTCTAGTCTAAAATAAGCCTCAGATAACATCTAATGGAAGAGGTAAAGAACATTGTCGTTAAATGGTTTGATCTACTAATTTGCTCTAATTCACCACACCACTTGCTATGTAAACGAAGTCTGTGACACTATATGTGCTCACATTCATGTTTCATGTTATTATTTCACATGGTACTAAGTTTATTTTTACCAGTGTGTGTAGTAAGAAGATTGATAATTTCTCATAGAACAGCAGATTGTACCTAGGTGACACCTGTGTGTGTTGCTCTCTACAAAATCCTGTTTATAATTTTTTGAAAGAGAAAAATGTAGAATAATACGAAAATGCAATGTTTAAAAGCAAAGCAAATTGAGGTCTTAAAAATGTGTTCTGGAATGTGTTCTTGTCTTTGTGATCAACTTTTAATTTTGTGGTTAACTTTTAAAAGTGTTAAGTTTTTCTTTTGTTCATGGAAATTCTGTGGGTAGTATGTTCAGTTGTTCTATGAAATAAAAAATGGGCTTTTGTCAGGATGTTTTTTTTCCACATAATTTTGTGTTCTGTAGGATCTGAGAGAAATAGCTTTGTTTTGTAGCTTCTAGGCATTGGATTGATTTTTCAATAATCTGTCAGAAAAAGAGATTTGCAAAACAAATATATTTTTTTAAATGTTAAAGTACCCAGTACCCAAAGTGAAAACAACAAGCACAAGGTTGGGGTTTTTTTCCCTAAATGGCTAAGACAGAGAAGCTCATGTGCTTAATGCTTGCAGCCAATGACTGCATCAGCTGGAGAAAACTTGAGCAAATGGTTATTCTTAATTTGAATCTCCATGTACCTTCTGTCCAGAGTAATTTACTGACTTGCTTACTTCCAGTGTTCAGCATGAAAACTTCTAACAAATGCATTATTGAAATATAGAATATCTACCATGCAACTATGGCAATAAAAGTCAGCCATTTGAGTACTGCTTATGCACAGCTCATTTTTTTGAAAAGTCTCTGATGTGCTGGTCTGGTGGAATCCACTTGCTTCTGTGAATTTATAAACGAGATCACTGTGGAACTTCTGAAAGCTTTGGAATCAATGACAAGTGTCAGTTTGCTGATTGCAGGAATGACTCTTGGTTCTTAGTGAACATACCAGTTCTGAAGGACATTAGGAAGCAAGGTTATTTCTAGGACATTGCAAATTAAAAGTAAACTTTTTTTAAAAAAGGAGGAAGACATTTGTTTAAAAGCAGAAAGGGAAAATCCTAGGAAAATGAAAAAATGCAGAATTCAAAAGGAACAGGTAAGTAAGTGAATATTTAAAACTTGTGAGGTAGATAGACTCTTTTGAAGTAAAGATTCCTTAGTATCTAAATACATTGTTACATAGAAAAGGGAGTACAGTAAATTTAATGCAGTTCATATGTTCAAATACATACATTTGTATAGATGGATGAAAGTGTCCAGGAGAACTAACACTGTGTAATTGTGTACTTGTTGAACTTTCAAATTACTTCAGATGCAGAGATGGATTTCTGATACTTTGTAGTACATGTGTACATACTGTACACATGTATGCACATGTCCTATACCTTGACCTCATTGCAGAGGTCATGCTTCTTCCTGTCTGTTATTTGTTTATGTAGGGCAAGTATGGATACACGTGAGAACTCCTAAAGGTTCACTAAATAATTTGGGGATTGGTTTTAATATCTTGAGTTAAGTCATGTAGGTTCTTAATTAACTACGTATGAAATAAAGAGATTACTTCAATGTTCTTTCTGTTGCACATAAAAAGATAATTTTTTTTCCTGGGAAGAAGATAAACAGGCTCAACACTTTTCTGCATTATTGTGGTGGCAGAAGAGACCACTGTTAACGTAAGAAACAAACTTTGGCTATGAAAAAATAACTGAAGTATGCATAGCTTTGTATATTGAAGTATTTAGTGTGCATTTTTCACCTGCCTTTCCCTGAGGTGAAAGAATGAGGAAGAACAGTAAGCGTGCTGCACTTAAATCATGTATTTAATCATCTACAGTTTTCAGTTGATGCATTCAACTGTTCTATTCTCTAGTCAGATACTATTACTTTGATTTCTATTTTTTTTAAATTTTATTTTAGAATTCTACTCTATGAATAATAAGGTCTCATTTTAAGCTCCTTTTCTTTTTAATCAAGAGGTAGTAAACACATAACATACCTATTCAGAGTGTATTGACACTAAATTTGTGAGTTCAGATGAAATTTGGAGAAGAAATTGAGTTCTTCTCTAGGCTGATTTTTTAACTTGCATAATATATCTAACGTTGGATACTTTTTAAACCTCATCTCCATCTTTATTTCATCTCCAGATGCTCAACATAGTTCTGGTATGCAATTTTGGGGGCTTCAGTGGCTTTGGGATCTCTACAAATAATTGGATAAATTACTTTCACTAGAAAAATAGAAATGAAGTAGTGGAAAAAAAAAAGAAAAAAAAAATAGCTTTTATTCCTTTTCAATATTAATTCTGTTACAAAAGAGTCCAATTTTCTGGTTTGTCTGGAAAATCTTCCCAGTAAATTAATAGAATTTTAAGGCTGAGGACCACTGTGGTTGACTTCTCTGTTACTCTGAATAAGAAGAAGCAGAAACTTCTCCTGGTAGCAGAAATGCACATTCTTGAGTATTAAATTACTGTAGTCTAATTAATATTTAAATACCTAAAAGATATTAATTTGATTCTTCATAAGAGGTTTTCATTCTAGCAGGTGTAGAGTAAGACAAAAAGGAGCAGGGAGGAAAATGAGTTCCTTTGGCAGTCTCCCTTGCATGGTCATCTTACAGTGAAGTTTTATCCCTGAATGTGTGGGATTTAAGATGGTTATTTTCATTACCTCTGAATTTAAAATGCATTAGTTTTTTGAAAAGAAGAAATCATGTTTCTTTTACAAAGTAGAAGTCCTGTTTCTTTTACAGTCAGTATTAAAGAAAAATCAGAGTTAATATCTGGTTGACCTACATGTCTGCTTGGTGATTTTTTATTCTTGGGGAGAACATTATTAAACAGTAAAAGTACATTTCTGATTTTTTATTCTCTGGGATGCCACCAGTTGAGTCTTCAGTGTTCATGACATCAGTGTCATCTTTTTGAGGATTAAAAAGGGGAAGAAAAAGCAAGCTTCTGTGCAAACAAGGGAGAAGAATAATATTTACAGAGGAATAGTGTATAATTTTTCCTCTGCTCAGAAGACTGTCTTAACAGTTTTCAAAACCCACCTGGATGGGTTCCTTTGTGACCTGTGCTAGATTGTATGATCCTGCTCTGGCAGGGGGGTTGGA
>JANHGN010022853.1:0-13711 GCA_024605025.1 Megaceryle maxima | reverse complement strand
TGCTCTGGCAGGGGGGTTGGACTCGAAGATCTCCAAGGTCCCTTCCAACCCCTGACACCCTGTGATACCTGTGATAACAGTGAACACTCAAAAATTTGTAGTCAGTTTTTACCTAAATGATTGCCTAATGATATGTTTGAGGTTAGAGAATATCATCATGCTGTTAAGGTACGGGGAAAGAACACATCATCCCCTTTGCCTATGGACAATGGCTACTGAATACAAACTGTGCTGACTTCATACCCTCAGTTCTTAAAGTGATTTGTTTATTTTAAAATTACTTAGTAGGTGACAAGTTGTCTTTTTAACAATCACTATGGAAGCTACATGCTCCATTGTCAGGAATGTGAAAACAGTAGTGAATTCCTTTGAATACAGCAAGGTTTGTTTATTGTGGGGTTTTTTGGTGTTTTGGTTTTTTTTTTTTTTTTTTTAATAATCTGCCCTGTTTTGTTTTTCTCCAAGGCATGACAAACTTCAACTATAAGCAAGCTGCTTGAAGTCTCATAGCCCACTGTGGGTTGCTCATGCTAATGGGATTGCAAGCAACAGGGCGGCATGAAAAATCTAGCTGCTACCTGTGATCCTGTGTAGTCGGGAAAAAGGCAGCATTGTCATCCAGTGCTTTGTATTTCCAGAACTAGGGTAATGAAGAGGATTCCCACATTTTTCAAGGAGCCATGCATGAGAGAATTCATTTGAATTGTCTAGGATAGAGAAGGACCTATTGCCCCATGCAGAGTTGTAGCAAGACATTGCTGTGCACATGGAGCCTTCCTCACAGCCCGGGGTTCTTCCAGTCCCTGTTGCAACAAATCTGCAGGATACACAACAACAGGAACAGGTTGAAAATTACTTGCATTTGGCACAGTTCTTGGTGGCACCCATCATTTCTACAGTTCTTGTTAGCCATTATCATCAGCTTACAAAGTAAGTACTGTGTGTGAAGTTAGCAAGTTCTGTGATCTTTCTGCCATCATCCATACTGGTTGTATTTGTGGAGCAAATTCAGTAGGACATACCATCTCAAGTCCTTAGTGGATCAGCAGTGGAAGAATGCCTTTAAGAACATACTGGTTTGAATCCTAATATGTCAGGATTTTGTGTGTGCTTTGGTCTGTGGGTTTTAGTGGCAATGAGTTCCAAGTATAGTATTTGCTATGCCGAGAGAATTTCCTCATAATTTTGAATATCTTTAATTGAAGAGCCCCTTGTTGTTAGGGGTCAGACAGAAAGGGAATTGCTGCACTGTTACTGATACATTGTTGGTTATTTCATTATAGCTCCTCTTACATGTCATTTTCCATAGGTAATCCACCCTGGTGGCTTCTGACTTTCTCCACTGATAACTTTTCTATGCCCTTGATCATCTTTGCTGCCTGTAGCTGTAGCAAGGTGGGACTTGGTCTGTTGTCCCTAGTGAAAAGCAACAGAACAAGAGCAAATGGCCTGAAGTTGAACCAGGGAAGGTTCAGGCTGAATATTAGGAAGAATTTCTTTACTGAAAGGGTTGTCAGGCATTGGAATGGCCTGTCCAGGGAGGTGGTGGAGTCACTGTCTTTGGAGGTGTTTAAGAGACAGGTAGATGTTGTGCTTTGGGACATGGTTTAGTGGTTTTGATAGGGCTAGGAATAAGGTTGGACTTGATGATCTTAAAGGCCTCTTCCAGCCAAAACTATTGTAGGATTTGTATGTATGATTCTTTTTTTTTTTTAAATGAGGTGAGACAGAGAGAGACATCACTCTCTCTGCCTTGTTTGTGTTTACCATAGCAACAGGTCTTTAACTGATCCCTGAATTAATCCAGTGGAAACATCTCATTTGCTCATAATGTCCAGTTGACTCAGCAATCTTTCAGCACATTCTGAAGTCAATTACTATGTGCTTTATTATTTATATTAACTTCTTAAAAATCAAAATTGCATGTGGTAATAAGCCTTTCATGTTATCTTGCAGTACTTCTTAAAAATTTTGTATAATAAATGAGAACTCTCTTTGGCAATTTTATTTGTAGTTTTTTGGGCTCTGAAATTAATTTGTTTTGCTTATGTCAGATTTAGTTTATGCATTTGTTAAACTGTGAACAGCTGCCAAGGCACAAGGGAAGTTTTTCTGCAGAATCAATAAGAATATTTTACAGCTGGGGCAGATTTTTTTTTTTTTCCATAAATCAATATTATAAGTGTCATCTTATTCTTTGGTTATTATTTCTTATAAACTGTCAGGTGAATTTTCTATTCCTATCTTTGCACAGTCTGTGTTTCATTTGTTTTTTTTTTCCTAGATCTGAGAATAGTACTTCTCCAAATCAAATCTGGTGTAGCTTGCCTGTGACATATAATATCAACCTATCAGAGCCCTTCACACCTGCCCACGCACTCCTGAAGGTTTAGCTGCTTGTGTTGAAGATGCACTCAGGCTCAGGCTTGAGCTTGCTGGAGGTGTGAGGCACAGGCATGGCCATGATGTAGCTCAGGCAGGGACCAAGGGTGAGGGCATGACTGTGAATCACCTCCCAAGGAAGGGGAGGGTCCTTTCAGCTCTTCTCACAACTCTGCTGTTTTCCTAGTGATCTGATCCAAGTTTACACAGCTGAACGATGGCAAACGCAGCCTTGAGCACCAGCAGCCAAGCCCCTAGGAGGGAGTAGGTGTGCACAGGGCCAGACACAGCCCTTTAATGGGTTCTGGACTTTTCCATTTGGTTAGGGGTAACAGCCTACATAATTACTGAGAGACTAACCAATTTCAGGTTTCTCCAAAGCTAGGTTTTTTGCTGTATGAGAGAATTGATACTTACTCAATTACATAATTAGTTAATGACAATTTAAGGGAAATTAGGAATATTTCAGAGGCTGAGACCATTTGTTGTAGTGTTAGTCATGTGGGCTTGAACTCCTAACCAGATGGTTACAGATCTGCTGATATAATGAACATTGTAGGGAGATGATTGGCATTGGTGATACTCCTCCCTACTGCCTGGGCTGGAAACTGTTTCTTTTATTGATTTTTCTCTCCATTTGCTTCTCACCACCTGCTCCATCCTTTAAAAAAAAAGGACTTTTCAGTTGCGCATTCTGTTTTGTCTTTTTTTGTTTTGTTTTGGTTTTGTTTGTTTGTTTGTTTGTTTTTCCTTTTACAGTGATCCTCTGCTTCAGCACTCCTCTCACCATAGGGTTGAAATGCCAACAGTAGATATCAGACCTCAGGCACCCTGTGTTCTTCAAACCTACCAAATGGTCCATCAGTATTCTTGCCAGTGTTGAGGCACAGCTGGAGGCAGAGCAAGCCTGGGGAAGATTGCAGTGGGGAGGGCAGATGGGAGAGAGGGAAAGGGATAAATTCCTGTGAGCCTGTATCACACCCAGCATGCTGCTTTTCATGTTGGGATGGAGCAACTAACTTGATTAGTCTGTGTTTTCCTAAAGGCATTTATTGCGTTACTAGTGGCTCATTATTGGAATAAAAGTACTGAATTTAGTAAATTCTTCAAGGTATTCAAATGCCTCTGTTCCTCTTGCATTGTGGTAAAATGAAAAGTATTAATTGGCGTTTCATATAACAGTTTGTTTTTCCACTGGACCTATTAATCTCTCTATTCCAAATTTGCATTTACAGAAGGATGGTGAAGGTATAAGTTTGTCTTGTGACTGGTGAACAGCTGTAAGGATTGGTGACATTTCAGTAGCAAAACTGTCTGTGTTTGTGGCTTCTTGCATAAAGCCTTGTCAAAGCTGTGCTTGCAGTAGGAATAGTGTCTCTCTCCTAACTTCTGTGCTCTGTGAAAGTTCATTTTCCAGACATGACCTTTCTAGTGAAAAGGTTTTGACAATACCTGTAGAGCTAAAATTCATTCCACATTAACACATTTTCATAATTTCAGATGTATGGGGCAGTTCATGCAGTGCAGTAATTACATGTAGTAAGATTGTGATTATATGGTCCTGTGCCAACTGCTTTTCATATTTGCAGCACCACAGAAATGTATTTTTGATTATTTTTCTATTATTATTACTTACCATTGAACAATTTGCCATGTGATTACTTCTGTTTACAATTCTCTTGACTATGACTATTAATTAGCTCAAGACAATTTCTAGATTTTCAATCCAGACGGTAGTCTGGCAGCACACTCAAACAGAGAAGGGATCTTCAGATTCTCTCAAGGCTTCATGTGGGGTGGCAGCACAAAGGTTCCAAGAAGCCAGTTGTAAGCAGCTAAGTGAAAATTTTCCCAGAACTGGGAGGAAACTTCTAGGTAAGAAAAAGCTGTCAGCATGTCCCGTAGGCCTGTGCATGGGGATATTGCTGCAGTGCCTCTGTGTCCAGAATCACCTGGTTCAGTGGGACTGCTTTGCAGTAAGTGTAGTGAGTGCTAGTGTAACAGCTCTTTGTGGTTGTCTTTTCTTTCTCATATTCATTTGTCCTATTTTTCTAAGTAGTAGCTGGTATGTGCTGTGCTTGTGTGAGAGATTGTGCCCAAGTTTGTGAATTCATTCCTACAAGTGAATATACTCACAGTATTAGTAACAAAGCCTTTAAAGTCTTGAAATTACTTCTGTTGCTGTGCTACAACAATCATTATGTGTTCAAGCCTTGAACTGTCAAGGAATTATGAGGTATTTTTATCCTGTGACATTTTAAATTATTTTCTCCATAGGGGAAGCCTGTGGGAACGCCAGATGCTGGTGCCTATTTCCGTGTGCTAGCAGAGCATGAAGTAGCTGCCTTCTTTACTTCACCAACTGCAATTAGAGCAATCCGTCAGCAGGACCCTGAGGCAGCCTTGGGAAAGCAGTACTCTCTGAAAAGGTGAATTAAGGATACACTGGAAGCAGTTTCTTATGGAAACAGGCTGGATGAACTAAGAATAGAGTGTCTGGGGCTTTGTCCACCTCTGTGTAACAGAATTTAAATGTATTCTCGATGATTTAGGTGTAGTTATATTTGCTTGTAAATTTATATTGGTAGTTTGGAGAAGAGGAAAGCTCTTAAAAAGATTATGACTCTAAGGTTAAGAGCTCTTACTGAGTTAGGATTGCTCGCTCGACCTTAATTTTACTCCACTATGCTTATAGCCTGTAATAACAGTCTTAGAGTTTTAAGGTGTTTATCACTGTGCTATCAGCAGGCTTCAAAATCATGACTGAGTTCATCCTCACCAATCCTATGAGATGAGAGAGTGGTATTAGCTGTATTTTGCAGATGGGAAGCAGAGGCACAGAGAGATTAAGGTCAAAGTCTCGTATTAGTTTTGAATATCCAGTCTGAGCCACTGAACTACCACTCTTTCAGAGTTCTTAGCATTACATGGTTAAATTGCATTATTAGCATTATATTAATAAAACGCTTCTCATGCTGACTTTTATCTTTGTTTAGTAGTTCTACAGACCAAATTTCTGTATCTTATTGCAAACATGCTAAAAATGAAAAATATGTGTTTTTTGGACTGTATCTAATCTTGAAGTTGAATGATTTGCTCAGCATCAAACAAGACCTATGTCAGACTGTATAAGCAGTATCCAGTCATAAGAGCATCTTTTATCACACTTCTCCAAAGAGAAAAGGGGAAGATGCAAAGCCATGTAACTTCATTAGATCTCCACATTCTTAAGTGCTCAGGAAAATGGTGTTTATTAGTAAGCTGGGCTTATTCCTGAGGTATTCATTACAAGTTCATAATTACTTTCTTCCATGTGTTTTGAGTGCTATCATCAATCCTTACCCCTCTTGAAATAGGAAACAAGCTCATTTGAACTATGCAGTATTATTCTATGATGTTTATTGACAAAAAAAGTGATTCAGATGCTAGACAGTGTAATTGCTGTTCCTCCGCCTTTTTCAGGCAATGTCTGAAATGACTTAGTCTTCAGAGTATTCATTTAATGGAAAATCTGCTAACCTGCTCTGTAAGTTGTCACATTTTCTGGCCAACTGAGAATTCCAGATAAGAGTCTCCTTGCTGTTATCAGTTGCTCCAGATGTAAAGAGGTATTTCATCATTCCTACTCAGTACATAGTTAAGAGAGCTTCTCTATTTGTCTGCAGATTTAGTTGTCTCATAATTCACTCAGCTTTGGTTCATGTCATTCCCTGGTATGTGACTTCACTAAACCCTCAGCACAGTATTTAGTATCTGATAGGTTCAGTTGTTAATTGAGTCCAACATGTGATTAAATTTTCCATTCTAGGAAAATCTTTACTTTTGAGTGTTACTTTGATGGACTTTTCCATCCAAGGTCAAGTGAATTCTAGCTGTTTCAGTTTGAAATCAGTCTTACTTGTAGTTCATTTACTTGATCTATAATGCTTTCTTCTCTGTTATATGGTACAGAATCTTTGAAATGAGATGTCTTTCTGCTACCTGGGCTAATATGTCTCCTTACTTACTCTAGAGATTCTAAAACACACATCCAGGAATGCAGTCTTGAAAGAGGCTTACACCATAGTACATCTAATTTCTGAAAAATTCTGTTAAAAACCCTGATAAAGGTCACTTTTTAAAAATCCTGTTAAAAAGGATATTTACTTAGAAGGTACAGAGTTGGTAGGCAATGTCAGCTTCCAGTATACAAAGGAATACTTAATTTACAGGACTAAACTGAATTATAATTAGGCTTGTGTTCTTTTAAAATTACATAAGTTAAATTTCTGTTACTAACTGTTGTTCCCGGCATCACTGGCCTCTGCATAAATTTATGTGTGAGGTTTTTAAAGGTTCCAGTGTGCATGCTTCAAATTCCTTTTTGGCTATTGGAGTCAGATCTTGAAATTTGGTTGCCTTTGCTACAAAATGTCATCTGGGTCTTAAACACAGCTCATGCTTAACAGTAAAAGAGATGTTTAATTTATAATACTGTAGGATAAAAGCCCTGTTCAACCACATATTGCTAGAGGATCTAAAGACCCAGCTTTTAATAACACACGGTACTGCTAAGCAGACTGTCTGATCATCTTGCTGCCTGTTGTATTTGAAAAACAACTAACATCCAAATTCTACAACCCTCATATACATGAACATACTCTGTTCAGCTTTTGGAATCTGTTCTCATCTTCATGAGGTAACTCTGTAACACTGAGCCATTTACTTTGCCCAATTTTGGAATCATACTTCATCCTTTAATTGTCATAATTGTTACAGACTGGTTAGATCTGATTTCTGCATGATTGACAACTGACAGTTCTGCATGAAATGGGGCAATAACTCAGCAGATTAGATTAACATAAAAGTAATAATTTGTAGTTTGTGTCCTGTGTCCTACTTGGCTTTCTTGACTTCCAGTCAGTTGCAAATGTTCTGACATTTTGTATCAAGAGAATCTAGAGATTCTAGCTTTGTTGATCTGATACCAGGTATTAATGTACTTGCTTTAGAAAGAAATATGAGTCTGCATAAAAACTGTGCAGAAATAATTAATATAAAGTAGATTAGATACTGACATTTTCTGTCTCATAACACAGGAACAAGATGATTTAAAATTTAAGTAGCAAATTCAAGACTGTTAGAATGAAATACTTTCTCATATAATTGATGACTCACACATACTGTTGGAGGATATGTGATTAAGACCCAGAATTTAAGACAACTGAAGTACATTATGCAGTTCTGTCTGCTACCCCCTACTCTGTGCTGCTGTAGGTCATGAATGGCCAGCACTGTTGGAGTCCTGAGCTGTGTTCATGAAGTGCCTTTGTGGAGTTCCCCTTCACCCACACTGTGAGAAGGAGCTGAGCTGCACTTGTGTTATGTGTCTCTGTTAACACTGTCACCCAAACCTCCAGTGTTTGTATTCTCACAACCAAAGTTAAATCTATTCAGGGAGGAAAGTGAACAAACACACCAATGGATAAAAATCAGAAGACCTGTATTATTTGTTTATTTTGCCTGCTTAAGTTTCTGCAGTCTCCAGATGCCTTAAGAATTAGTAAGAGTTCTTTTATTTCCAGTTTATGTTAAGAACTGCAAATGAACTTTCCTCACTTTCTTTTCAAGAAAAAAATCCAAGCTTATTTAACATGATGCAGATAGTTTTACTTTATCAGAAACAAAAAATGGCATATACCTTCCAGAATTAAAAACATTTTCATGATTTTTTAATTTAGAAAACTGCAGCTGAGATTATTACCCATGTGAACTCTCCTGCTTTTGGGAAATGGTTTGGAGATGTGGTTTCTTTTATTTTTGGGAGTGACATCAAACTGTACATGCTGTATTGAACAATTTAGATTGTGACAGGTCCATGAGGGACCTTTATCTGTCCTCTGTATCAGGTGATACTTCAAGTCTCCTCTAGTGGACTCTTGAATAGGGCCTAAAAGCCTGATTGCACTGAACTTTCTGTTAGGAATGTAGGTTTTCAGAACAACAGCTTAGGATGTATTTATTTACCAGAAAAGTTTTAAGATCTTTATTCCCCAGTAAGTGCATTGCAGTGATAGATGATTGCAGTAACACTTGCATTGACATGTTTTGAAGTTTTAAGTGGACTGTTACAAAAATGTTCAGCGTGGAACATTTTATAACCATTGACATATCTTTCTTGCTATACAGTTTGATAGAAGAAATAATTCCATAGTTCTCATGCTTTGTTAGGCTTGCGGCACTTGGCTTAGATAATCTTTTTGATGGTTTTGTGCTGTAAATTTGCCAAGGAGCTAATCCCTGTCCTTCTTGCAACATAAGGTTGCTCTTGAGCCTGCAAATTATTAAATCTGATTATTAAAGCTGGCAGTTCAGAAGAGAGGAATTTTAGTTTTGGCTCAGGGGATAACATGATGTCTTAACTTTTTCAGCAAGTCCTTTAAGTTCTTGGTGTTTTGATAGCCCTATTTTTTAAACAAGGACACTTAACAGAATGTTTCATCAGTTAGTAAAGTTAAAGAATACATACATAGGATTTTTACATCATAGCTGAAACGTTGTGTTTAACATGCCTAATTACAGAACATGCCATATAATGTAAATTGAGCAGTGCTTAACAGAGGTGTCATGCATGTAAACAAAAAAGTTAAAATACTTTTCATAAAATGCATATTTGTGGTTTTAACAATATTTTGTTCTCTTCTATCATAATTTTTTATCTGGGTTATAACTTCATTTAGCTATTAACTCAAATTATCAGAAATGGCTTGTACTTTACAATAAAAAACATTGAGGTGCAAGATAATGATACAGGTTACGCTCATTATAATCATTCTCTTCTAATGTGGGAGAGGTGCTCAAAAAACAGTTTAGCAAAACAATCTATATTCAGATCATAGAAAACTTTGCTTATTTGATGTGAAAGCTGCTTCTACATTTGACTCCCTGGCTTCTATTCGAAGCAAGAAGCCACTCCAAGCCACCTCGGGGTTTCAGAAATGAGAGTTGGCTGAAGTACTGTTGTGAAATTAAGGAAGTTGAATTCTTTCATCTGCATGTTCAAATTCAACATGGTAACATTTTTCAAGATCATCTGAATTACACAAGTTTGTAACCAGATGTGCTGTAAGTTGATTGTCGTATATCCAAGTTATTATTATAGGTACCTCTGATTGTTACTTCTACCTAGTTCACAGATAAGATCATTCTCAGGTCGTTACATTTAGCTGGTGGAGGGGGTCCATGCCTTGGTGATTAGAGTTCCCAGTATCTTTAACTTGTGGAAGTTTTTTTTTCCTGTATTCTACCTATGGATCTGTAAGTGAATGTAAGAGACAGTAAACTCACTGGTTTTTTTTATGTCTAGGCCCAGTGTCACTGTGAACAAAAAACACCTCTGTTCAATTTTAGGACACAGGACATTGAATTTAATGATGTTTCATCCCATGTTTTACTTATCCTGTCTCCAGATATAACTGTACTCTCTACATCCTCCTGCCTTGCATCTACAGAGCAAGTAGGTGCCTAGTCCTTACACTGTGAGAGGCTGCCTTTTATGTTAGTGGGATGTGCCTATCTGGAGAGGAGTGGTGTGTGAATATTTGAAGTATACTTTTTGGTTTGGCATCCTTGTCGTGAGATGTCTGTGGTCTCTAGATGACAGGTCAACCTCTTGGTTCACTCATATTCCCAGTTCTGTGATCAGACAGGCTGATCTTTTGTGTTTCTCCTCATGTGTGACACCCTTGAGTTACTTGGTATGATTTTTCTCATAATGTCCTAAATTACTTTCTGGATTTCATCTGCATGGAAAGATGACCCTTGTGGTTTTTCTTTCTAAATTACATGCCTTTGAATTGAAATTTATTTCAGGCCCACCATATCTAAGAAGTGGGCACAAGTCTACGGGTTTTACAAAATCAATGCAATTTGTATCTGTTGCTGAAGGACAAAAGTCCTTTTTTCATCATTTGTCTTCATAGTAGACTGTGTAAAGACTTGAAGTGAAATAAAATGTCACTGACATTGATCTGGCTATGGTAAAGCCTACAATCCTATCAAGGGAACACTTTAGAGAAGTACTTTTAATCCCAGGGTCTGATGTTGGGTTTGATGAAGTTTCATTCATATATTAATTGGGTATTCTGTCATCTCAGAAGCCTTGGTGACTGTTGCAATACTTGTAGAATGTCTCTGCTGTTTCTCTTGGCATGACAGGTGCTTTGTGAAATGCTTAGTCACTTGTAGTGTGAGTATACCTGTACACTTTCACTCAAGAAAAGAAAGAGGTTATTTGCTAATAAACAGATTTTTTTCTGACATGGAGCCTGAGCTTCTGTTTGCTTCTTATCTTTCCTCTCTTCCTTTAACTGTTTGAGGTTTTATATTGCATCTATGGATAAAATGAAAGTGTTGTCTTTGTTGGTCATATGCCATATAGGGAGGATTTGGGAGAGGGAAGGCATGAGTCCATCCTGTGTGGATGCTACAGAAGGGAAGGAAGTTCTTTGGTCTGTACTGAGAGGGCATGTGGGTAGTGGCTCTGCCTTCAGAATTCACATTATACCTCATGTCAGAATTGCATTGGTGGTTACAAACAGGCATTAAGGTGGCTGAAGTGTTTCAGATTGCCACAGCAGCCTTCCGCAGAAGGAGGTGAAGTTTTCTGTTGTGATTTATCTGTAAAATGAAACCAGAAATGTTAGGTCTTAATTTTGACTCTGGTTTAGATTTTATTACCCAAATAGATGTTTTGTTTCAGATTGTTGCTTAAATAGAAACATGTATAAGTGTGCAGCAAAATAAGAATGTACAAAACTTTCAGACATTCCTGATTTCCTTTTTCGGCTGTACAGGAACATCCCTTCCAAGTTATAATGCAATAACTTAATAACTGTGTCTATTGCTATTTTTTTAAACAGGAGCTTAACGAAGTCTCTATACTGTGTCTTAGTCATGTGTTAGTTAATGTTGCTCTAGGACCTTGGATTTTGTTTCATTTTGGTTTTCATTTTGTTTCTGTTATGTAAAAAATAAATCTTACCCTTTTGAGGGTAAAGGTAAATTACTCCCTGAAAGGTAAATTACTCTCTAAGTTTGCTTTGTTCTTTGTGGACTGTAGAAGAAGCCTGCTATTAGGAGCATTTTCCAAATGCCTCTTAAACACTGTCAGGCTTGGGGCATCGACCACTTGTATAAGAGGCTTGTTTCAGTGCTTGACCGCCCTCTCAGTAATGAATTGCTTCCTACTGTCCAGTCTAAACAGCTTTGGACACAGCAGGCACAGCTTTGGACCATTCCCTTGTGTCCTATCAGCTGGGTACAAGGGAGAAGAGATCAGCACCTCCCTTTCCACTTCCTCGCCTCAGGAAGCAGTAGAGAGCAGTGAGGTTGCCCCTCAGCCTCCTTTTTGTCAAACTAGACAAACCCAAGTCCACTCCTCATAGGATGTGCCGTCCAGGCCTTTCACCTCTTTTACCCTCCTCTGGATGTATTCAAGGACCTTCACATCCTCCTTAAATTGTGGGGCCCAGAACTGCATACAGTAATAAAGCTGAGGCCACGGCATATACAATTTAACAGGGTTTTAAATTGCTTGTTAGGAAATAACTGCAAAAATTCTGCTATGACATGAATAAAGTTACTGTGCAAGTGTTAGAAAGATCAAAACCGTAGCAGCATGAAGTAATGCATGGTAATGTTTAGCTTCTGAGTGCTGATAGTAATTTTTAAGAAAGCTACTCATTGACATAGAGGACCTTATCATTCTAAACAGGCTGTGAGGTGAATTTGTAATGCTTAATGAAGGGTGATAAAGTGTGACTAAATATCCGATAAAGATCCTGAAGTTCAAGTCTGTGTGTGGGTTTAATATCCAGTTCTATAGCACTATGTAATTTAATGGTACAAATGTGCGGATCACATCTGCCAGGACTGCCAGGTGTTGCATCTCTTCTCTGTCAATGTTGGCTGTGGAATGTACAGTCAAATGAGCTGAAGTCTAGTACTGTGATCAGGGACCTAAAGCTGCTGAATGTTGTTCTGTTTGGCATTTAGTGAGATCTCTTTATTTTTCAAATGTATGTATATATAGCGGGCCTCTCCACAGGAAAATGGCTTCACGTCCCATTGTTTTCCCCTAAACTTATTTCCAAATGCCTACAAAAAGATGACTCAACCATGCAAAAAATACTAAAATGTGCTTAAAAGGAATGTCATTAACAGTTTGGAACTCAGTTATGCTACCATAAGTAGCCACATACCAAAAGTATTTCCTTTTAGCTCTGTTAATTTCTTTACTACTTTTTCTGGTAGCAATTTCTGACCCTTTTTGGTATTTCATTCTTATGTTTTGCATAGTAGATATCTACCTAGTTCCTGTGTGCAGAGCATTTAATTGTTTTTCACTTCCATTGACTTGCCTCTCGTCTCCCAAGGTCTTTGCATTCAGAAAATAAGGCTTCTTTTACATGATGTATTAAGTAGCTTAAATTAATATTACTAATATTCTAATTGTTATTTAGTAGGAGGAAGCATACAAAGAGTAAGAGTATTCCCTCCCCTTTTCTCTTTATCTGGGTGATCAACCAGAGAATATTGAATTTGTTATCTTGTTTTCCTTTCCCCATCCAGATCAAGGCATATATTTTTTTAAAAAAATTTTATTTAAAGGTTCAGAACGCTATTTGTAGCTGGTGAGCACTGTGATGTGGACACACTAGAGTGGTCAAAAAAGATCTTCAAGGTACCTGTCTTGGACCACTGGTGGCAAACTGGTGAGTATTTTAAAATACCATTTGTAGAATATGTTGAGGGGATATTTTCAGACTTGTTTCTCAAGTCTGCAGATAGAACTGATTTCTCTTTCCAGGAATTTTTAAATGGGCAGGACTGAGTGTGAGAATAAAAATTCAAGCAGGAATAATGTTTATTTTGGAAGTGGTCTGTAAAGTGACTTCAAGATATATTTAAAACACAGCATTTTTAAAAGGTGTATAGTAAAAAAAAAATGGTATTTTCTGATGCTGATGTCTTAAAAAAAAAGAAAAAAGTTTTCATTAGTCATTTTTGTATGTTTATATTGTTTGCATGTATGACTATGTTGTGACAGAAAATTTGGTGCTTAGGGAAGTTTTCAGGTTTAAATTTTTTCACTCATGTTTTTGTAATTAAAACCAATCTGCAGCACACAGTAGGCACTTTGGTCCTTAATATTTTTCTGTATGGATCCTGTCCAACTTCTATTGATTATTTTGGATGTCTCCCATTTATTTCACTGGAGGAGGATGAGATACTTAGACTGCAATGAAGGAATTGAAGTATGAATCTGTGCAGAACTTTACAAAAATCT
>JANHGN010022852.1:41183-66969 GCA_024605025.1 Megaceryle maxima | reverse complement strand
ATAATGTTAGCAGTATGCTGCATATGGGGGGGGGGGGGGGAGGATTGACATGAACATTAACATTTTACTTGAAAAATTAGCCCAAGGATGGAAATAAGTCTTGGGAGCTTGTGAGAAGGTGCCAATTTAACCTACCTGTGCACACAAGTAGCCATTTTTGGTAGAAATATTTTCAAAGTAGTACAGAAATTATACCAAATAATCTAAACTTGTTTTTAAAGCCTTCACCTATCTTAAAGATATGAAAAAGGAGGTACATAGGAAGTTGAAAATACTTCTCAATTTATTCAGGAGTTGATAACCTTCTGTCTAGTCATTAACTTTGTGCTAGTGGGTTTTTGTGAAGACTGATCTGAACAGGGCATTATCTGGGTGCTCCTGGGGCTGAGTCCATCTGTAGCCTCAGGGTTTCTGACCAGCGTGTGGAGGAGGGTGGCTAGCAGGAATCAAAAGAAGTGGTTCCTGCAGCCTTCCTTGGGTAGCTGACTTACTCATCACTACAAACCTGTGCTTCTCAACACACTTACTTCAGAGAGTTATCTGTCTTCCTCTTTTCAAATACTCTGTTTTATAGTACAGATAAGGAAATACATCTGTATAACTGTATTACATCATAAACTAACTGATGAGGACTGACTCATCTCCTTTCTCCATCAAAAATACCTTTGAGTGTTCAGTTTGCCTGCTCCATGTCAGTACTTCAATGGAACACTTGCTCCAAGGACTGTGAAAATCACTTCCCAGAGAGATCAAGCCCAATTCCTCCTTAATCTGAAGAAGAGGTATTTTGAAATATGCCACTTAAAAGTCTGTGTGGAAGCAGTAATTGTTTCTGTCTGGAACATAATGCTATTTGATTCCATTTCAAACTTCTCTGAAAATCAGAACAATCTTTCCCACTATGTATATTTAGCTGAGAGGGGAGACCAAGCACCTGTGTCCAAGAGGCACCACTCTTGTGATAATAACATAACTAGAATCTACTCTTGACAAGGATAATTTGTGGAAAGGAAAACTGATGTTGGGGCCTAAAATGGCTGTCTCTGCAAGAGTGAAATAGGGGTCCTTAGTGCTTACTGATAAGGAATTGTAAGTAAGATGAAGCCTGTTATGCTGCATCTAATTTTAGAATTATTTTGCCTCTTTTAAGAATTACCTGAAGTTTTGGGTTGGGGGTTTTTTTGTGTGTGTGGTGGTGGTGGTGTTGTGCTTTTTTTGTTTGTTTTGTTTGGTTTTGGTTTTTGGGTTTGTTTGTTCGTTTTATAAACATTTACAAAAGGTAGCTATGTAATACAAGAGGATATTTGCATTTCCTTTGGTACCCTTTTACAGCATGCACAAAGCCCTACATCTTTGTCAGACATCCTGGTTTTTAGGAGTACTTTCTATGCCAGCCACCATATGTAGACACTTCTTCGATGATGTGCTATTGCATCTAGTTTGGCCTTATTGGTAATTAATTCATAGTGACAACACTTTCAATTTCACTGGAAGCCAATCAGTAGACCAACACCACATTCGAAATCTGTGTACTCTAGCATTTGAGAACACTTTGAAATGCACAAGTATTTGAACACTAAAAAACCTCAGCAGTAATTAAAACCAATTTATAATGGCAGTTACTATTCCCATCTTCCTAATAGAATAAGGGAGAAACACTATGAGGAGCACCGAGTGTGAAAACTACAGGCATAAAGATGGGAGTGCGTGAGTGCTGCTTGGTTGCACACCGAGTCAGAACAGTAGCTTCTACTGGTCTTAGCGTTGTTTTAGGCACTGGCAAAGAGCGTATAACGCATACTGCTTCATCCATTTGTGGAGAATGGTAATCCCAGAGTATTTAAAGAAGAAAAACCCAAATACATTGTCCACGGAAAGTTCTTCTGCAATGTTGTGATGGCTTGAGCTGTAAGCAGAAATATCCACAATGACTGTGTTAACCATGGTATCACTGGTGGTGAACTAAGCTGGGAACAGTGTGACAGCAGTTGACTGGCACTCAGCACCTCCGGGTTTTCTGTTCTGGCAGCTCTCCTCCCTCTCAAGCTGAAAATAGGGAGAAAAAGATGACATCTGAGAGGTGGTGATTCAGACAAGTGTTTACCACTTCATTCAAATGCATATGCACAAAATGAGTGTGATTTTCCACCTCCACCTACAGTTGCTCTTCTTGCTATATAGGTTTGCTCATCAAGCCAGAGACATTTCCAAAAGAAATTGCTTGTAAACTGTTACAGTAGTCACAGAAATTAGGAAAAACATTTCTTAAGTCTTTCCTTTCTCACAGCCTTCCCCTGTGAGAGCTGAAGATCTCAGCAGCTTTCCTGGGTGGCAGGGATCTTTGCAGAGAGGACTGAGGGGGCTGGACCAGGGCAGGTGCTAGTGCCTTGGGAACACAGACCCACTCTTTGAGAACAGTGTTAATTTTGTCTTCAGGCTACCCAGGAAAGTCACTACTTCTGTGGAAAAGTTCTGTTTCAACAGCTGGTCTGTCCCTGTGGTCATGCCTTTCTATCATCCCGCAGGGACAAGTAGGGCTGCAGGGTTTGAGACAGCTGGAGGCAGTGGCTTGGCAGCAGGCAATGCAGAAAGCAACATGTGAAAATGGAAGATAAGTTCCTTTTAAGGGAAAGAAGAAAAGTTGACAAAAACAGAAGCAGTGACTTTGGAAAGATGAGAATGAAAAGGTCTGGTGGATATTAGCACTGGCTAACTGCAGTCTAGTTGCAATGCAATGCAGAGACAACAGTCAGTCTGGGGTGACTTTTACCAGACTGAAGTTCTTGCTTCTAAAATTTAAGCTATCATTTCTGTATCAGTTTTGCATCTTGTTAACAAGGTGGTTGAAATCTAGTATTAGGTGCCAGGATCTAGCACTCTTACCATCTCTAGCATTAGTCCCATTATTGAGTCATTGCCATGGTAGTAGAGAAATAGAGATTACTAGGCTATCAATAGGTATTTACTTCTCTTAGTCATAGCAGCGACTCACTAGCAATATAAATTCTTTCTATTAATTCCCCCTTGTAGGTAGTTTTCCATTTACCTGTGACATTGTGACATTTTCTATTGTATGACTCAGTAGAACAGAAGACAATAGGACAAAAATCTGTGACACTTGCATCCGGATTTTTTGTTTAATTGCGGTTAAAATGACTTCTGATTCCTTCAGTTTAAAGGAAGAGCAGTGAAGGTAATTTATCCAATTTGATTTAAAATCCTCTCTAGCAAAAGTGTATCCTATATTTAATAAAACATACTTTGATGTCACGATGGCCTAGCTTTTGTAATTTAACAACTACTATAATACATATTCCTAAACTAAAGACTAATTTATTATGATAACCCTTTGGAATTCTGAAGCAAACAAATATCCTTCTCCTCCTTCAAGAACAAACACTGCTTTGTTTTTTTCAAAGCAGTTCCATACTACAGTGTATGGATTCTCTTCATCTTATAAAAGCATTTATGATAAAGAAAGACACAAGCCAAATGTTCTAAACATATACAAAATTCAGACTACAAACCAGGTGTATAGGTAGAAAATCTTTTTATAGTTTGTAATTTTTTGATCTTTCATAGGACTGAAGGTCAATTTAGATGGCAGGAGAAGTCAAACTTCTTTGTTACCAGATGAGAACTCACTACTGAGGTGGAGTAATGAGATAAAATATTAATACGTTTTTAATGGTCTTGATGTAGAGAGTTCCATTGCCCTGAGATGATCAAAATGCAGGTTATTCTCTGCAACTGAAAATCAATTATTTGTAGAAAGAGGAAGAGCTCTCAGAAGAGCTTTCTTCCACTATTAGTCTGTAATTGTGTAAGACCATAAGATACCTAACATAAGAATGTTTGTTAACATAAGCTGTTTGTTAACAGCTTATTACTTATTTTCTTCTGTTTTTAAGTAAAAGAATACTTATTTAAAATTCTTCTATTGGGAGTGAACTGCTAGATGTCTTGCTGGAATATCAAAGATAACTGCTGATCCCATTGAAAATTCACACAGACCTTAGCGTATTGGATAGCTTTGAGTAACAAACCCAGAAACACAAGTCATGTTGACAGCAGGTCATCTACTCATGGATTTGGGATTTGGTTGTGTTGTAACTCCTGTTCTGGACAATCAGGGGCCTTTCCACATAAAAAAAAATAATGAATTATGAGTTCTTAACTGGGACTGTGTTACATTCTGCTACTTAAAATATGTAATGTAACAAATTGAGTATGCTAACATCTTCTGGTAAGTTTCAGAAGGGCATTATTTCTAATTTAAAAGTTATTGAAATGTCATGTTACTGGGATTTTAATGTCTGAAATTTGATGTCTTACAAAAAAGCCCAATAAGTCCTGTGCTAATAAAATATTCACAAACAAAACTTCCGTTAAACAAGACTTCAGGATGCTCGAGAGTGCTGCTTCTCATAGCCTTCTAGTGTACAGAAAAGCTGAGACTGACACTGCAGAAAACCAGATGAGCATAGTTCAGGCAAGTGACAGTAATGTTGTAGTAAGAGATTTATGGGGAGAAATAAGCCAGTATCTTTTGTGAGACTAGCCGATACAACTTTGAAAAAAACAAACAAACCATAAGCTTTTGTTGGCCTGATGCTTTCTCTCTGACATGGTTCGTACACTCTAGGAGACCATAGGAGGCAGCACTGCAAAACCAAGTATTCATGCTTGACAGCCACAAACCCACATGCGTTTCCTAGCAAGCTGTAAGAACAATTGACTAATCAACATCAAGCTCAATCACAGAAACAAGTGCTTCACAAAGTAACCGGACCTGGAAATGGTGCCAGCTGTAACTTAGGCAGGTTTTCCCTGTTTGGCTGTCACCTAGGAACCTTCCCACTTAAATCTGGACAAGTCTCTGAACTGCTGCTGGTAAAGTGCTGTAGGCAAGGCTGAGTGAAGGGACCTGGAGAGGAACACTTGAGTGTCCAGAAGCTCAACCCAGAAATAGAAGGGCTTTGTTCTTTTGACTTACCCAAAAGCCTATGTGGGACTCTCTTTGAAACATTATCAGTTGGTCTAATGAAAGACAAGGTTTCCCCACATAAATCTACCTGTTCGTATTCATGGATGATCATGACTATGAAGACACTTGTCTGAATGCCACTTTGTCTTCTTCTCAGGCACTCACATAATTTTTCATAGGTTAATATTCTGCATTGATTTTGGAATGTGCACATACTGATGTTGCTATTGAGATTGCCTTTCCTTGGAGCCTCCTGCTAACCTTGGGAGGAGGGCACAAGTGTGTGTGATAACGTGCACAGGCCTCCCTGAGCCCTACCGTGGAGGTGTTAGTTAACTGGATGTTTCATGGTCTGCTTGGGGCACAGTCCAAATAGCTGAGCTGGGTATGTGTTTGTTTTAGAAAAGGTTGAGCTTCTCGTTGGATGAGTGAAGTAGGTCACCCAGGTCATGAGGGGCCAGGTTGGATGAGCTGAAAGATGACGAAAGACATTGGTTCCCTGCCAGCACAGGTGCTACTACATTTGTTCGTTGTTAGTGAGACATGTGATTTTCCACATGTGCATCCTAAGACAAAGGTTATTCTCTGCACTCACAGGCTGTGCAGTGCCTGGAGGACTTTGGCTCAGGCTCGTAGAAAGGCTTACAGCTACAAAGCTCAGACTGAAACACCCCTACTTTAGCTACAGCTTTTTTAGCACAGCTCTCCCTTTTGTCCTCCACTCTCTGGGAAGGCCAGTGGACTGGGAAGCATTTCTGAGCAATTCCCAGGCAGCTGTTGAAGGCAGCATGAATTCATGCCATTTACAGAACCATCATGGAACCAGGTCCTTCTGGCAGGAGTGTGAGTGACGGCTGGGAAGCACCACTGAATGGCGATTTGGGAATGACCTCAGGCGTTCAGATGAAATGTTGTCATGTTCCCTTACTAAGGTGTGGCTGTACCCACTTGTAAGTTTGAAGGGGGGACATACTTTTCTTCTGAGAAAGTCTTTAAACAAGTCTTTATACCACTGTTGCTTTTAATTCAGAAAAGTTTTTTTACAGTTTACCTCTCCTCTGGCATTCTCCCTCCTCGGTGTTAGGTCAGGTCCTTACACAGCAGGGACTTCCTTCCTCCTCACAGTACCCTGGAAGACAGCACTGCCTCATCCTGGCAGGCAAGGTCCCTTCTATGCATTGACTGATTTTTTTTTTCTCCTCTTAGCTTTCCCCAAAATTTTTGCAATTCCATAAGGCTCCCTGAAGGCAGGGGATTTTCGCAAGAGCTCCCACAGGTTGCACCTGGTCCTTAGAAATATGTAAAAGACCCCGAGGATGTAAACCGGGTAAAAAAATTTCAGAAAAGCAGTTTTATTCGCCCCATAACACCCTGTCCAGGGCGTGCCCCTCGAGCAGGGCAGAGGGGAGACACGACGCCGCTGCCGCTCTACCCGCCCGGGGCGGACGAAGGCGCGGGGCGCTCTGAAGCGCGGCGCGGCTGAGGGAAACGGGCCCGCCCCGCCGCCTGGGGCCGCTCACCCCCTCGGGCAGCCCGCGCGGCGCGTGTCTCCGGGCGGGGCGCGGAGCGAGAGCCAATCTGAAGGCGCCGCCTCCTCCCGGGTAGGCGGTGTCGCGCGCTTTTGCGCCAATCAGACGAGGCGGGAAAGGTGGGGGCGGAGAGAGGAGGGAAGTGCGCGCCCACGCTCGCGGTGCTGGGGCTGCCGCTCGCGCGCGCGGAGGTCTGTGGGCGGGGCTGTAGGCGGGGCGGCGGCGGCCGCGCGGCGGGGCGGTGGCGCGGGTAAACACGGCGGCAGGGCTGCAGGGAGCGCGCGCCGCTCGGTCATGGCGGCTTCTCCTGTTGAAGTGTTCGGGCTGCCGGGCGAGGAGGTGAGGCCTGCGATCGCCCCCCGGCCCCCGCGAGCCCTGTCTCCGCGGGTGGAGGCTTCCCCTCGGGGCCGGGTTGGGCCGGTCTGGGCCGGGCGGGTGGGTCTCACCCCAGGGCGGGGGTTTCCTGCGGGCCCGCCGCCGTCTGGCGTGGGAAGGCGGTGGGGGAGTGGGGTTGCGGGGTGAGGTGAGGTGGGGGCTCCGGTGGGCCCTCCCGGGAGCGGGGCTGGGCCGGAGCCGGCGCCCCTGTGCCACCTCCGGTCAGCACCGACTGCAGAGCCAGCCGGCCCTGGCCGGCCGCCGTGTGCGCGGTAAGCTGGCGGCTGCCGTGTCTCCGAGCACCGATGTTCTAGTCCCTAGGCTGCTGTTTGAAAGCGGTGCGAGCCTCTCCCTATGGATGGAGAAATCCCCGTGCGTTGGGCAACTTCCTCGTGACGGAGCGGGGTGGGCGAAGCGGGGTTTCTTCTCCCCCTGCTCCCTCCCCTAGGGCTGGAGAATAAAGTCTTTGTTTCAGGCTTTGTCACGGGCGGTATTCGAACCAGTGAAGCGGTGCGTGGATTAAAACTGTACAAAAGGTAGTTTGGGGCCTGAGCGATGGTGCTTTTCTCTGCATTACCATTAGCGAAAGTATGAAATCGTCCGTGCGCTTCAGTGGTTTTTGTGGTTTTTTTTTTGAGTAAGCTCGTGAGTAACTGTAAAAGGATTTTACAGCGACTTCTATCATCAGGTCGTAGTTCCTGAGCACGTGGGTCTTTGGAAGGTGGCTGATGCTGACGTACCTGTTACTGTGCTTAAGCGGTAGGCAGCTGAGGTGGACTTTTGGATCGTAACTGTGCCTTGTGCATAGGGCAGAATATTGATGGAAGTTAACTCTGTCAGACATAAAGTAGGTTGCCTTTTTTTGTTTGTTTGTTTTTTGTTTTGTTTTGTTTTAAATTGCAGGCAGGAAGACTAAAAGCTGTATCCATCTGAAAGGTGTTTGGTGACCTGTGTGAAATGTCAGTAATGTTGCCTCTGAGCCAACAGGGCTTTTTACCAAGTCTGTCTTTTAGCAGCTCTTTTTGTGCCCAGGCAGTGATGATCTCTGTGTCAATGCACACTTGTTGCGTCCTTAGCAGGATTTAACTTTATTAAAACTGTGAAATGTTATTCCTAGACTGTTAGCATGGCTTTCCTTCTCAAGTTCTGCTTTAATTCTGGAGAAGTAACTATAAAGGTCTCAAATAACTTTTTTTTTTTTTTCCTTCTTCATCTTAATGCTCAAATTGCATAGAAGTTGTATTAGAAAAATTAGCACAGCATGATGCAAGGATTGTCTAGCACTTCCCATTGCAAGATCCTATTTTCAGTTGCTAGTAACTAGCTGAACTAAATCGTTCCATGCCTCAGGCTTTCTGTTTTAGCTTTAATAAAGTTTGGTCGGTTTGTTTCTTAGCCTCCCTTGCTATGGGGAAAATATTTTGAAATCTGGTCAAAATAGAAAAACTCATCTTCTCTCCATCCTTCTGAACACAAACATGTTCCTTTTGAATAGTTGGAGAAAGGGGAAGAAAGTTTGAGTATGCAATGTGTTAAATTCAACTTTTTTGTTTATTGAAAAGCTTAGGTAAACTTTTTCAACTTACAAATGTGACAAATGCAGTTTTTTATGATCAGAGACTTTGATATTCAATTAGTGCTTACTGATTCACACGGAAAGAACTTGTTCAGTTTTTTTCATAGTTTTCCTCTTTGGTTCTGCATGCACAAAGGACAAAATCCTAGGGTTATAGGAAGACTGCTGCCAGCTGCTTTTGCCTAGGGTGCTAGAGAGCAAACTAGAGTTCTGCCTCTAGATTTTTTTTTTTTTTTTTTTTTAATTTTATTTTATTTTTTGTCTTTTCAGAGTTTAAATCTGAAAGATTGCATACACAGAATCACGACAAAAACACAAGGTCAGAAACCCAGATCATATTGAAATTAGCATTAAGGGGTTTTCTGCAAAAGCCTTCCCAGCCCTCATATTTCAAGGCTTTCATAGTTTGTCTGTACATTGCTGCTTCCCCAGGGCTGCTCTGTGACCCATTCTGCAAGATGGATTTGCTTGGAGCGTGAATCAAAATTGTCTCATAAAAGCAAGTGGTGTAATCTACAAAACCTCTTTACTTGTTGCAGCTATTACAATCGTATGGTAAATATACTACTTGTAAATAAATGGTAAATAAAATAATGAAGGAAGATGAGAAGAAGTTGGTCTAATTGAGGCAGTATGACGAGTGTGGATTTTTCCTCTCCCACCCCAAGTTTGTTTGTTTATTTATGCTTTTATTCCCGATGTCTTGGTTAATGGTGTATTTGTCAGTTGGACTTAAGAAAGGATTGCTAATATGTTGTTGATGACACAAACAAAATGATAAAGAAGCTGGGTTGAAAAGGAAGATGTAGCTGAGATTATTGTGTATACAGCTGGTTATTGTATATGCTGTATTTAGGTATATGAATTTCACTGCCTGAATCTAGCAGATGCAGTTGTCTGTACTTTCTCTGGTTTGGTTTTTCTTCTGTGAAGTAGATATGGTATCCTTCTGTCAGCCCTTGGACTTCTTCTGACTTAATTGGATACTGAAATAATGAGCACTAGAAAAGTCAATGGGGAAAACTAAAAAAACTATATTCAGGGCAGGGTCTTAGCAGTATGTGGAAAATGAGGTCTGGGGTCATCTGCTGAAAAATAAAGACGGGAGAAAATACCAAATAGTAGTTTGTGAGCAATACCAATTTTGTTCACTTAGTAAGGTGTCTGTCTCTTAGAATTATTGTGTCATTGTCATTTGTAATGGGATGAATATGCTATAATGAATATAAAATATATTTTTGATTAAAATACCTGCTTGCACTATAGGGCTTTAGAATAGCATTTAATAAAATGATGTATTTCATCTCCAGTTAAATTTAAATGTTTCTGTACGTCAGAGTTCTTAAACTTCCAGCCAGAATTAAGGACTTCCTTATTTTGCTTAGCTCTTTTTATATTGTCTAAATAACCTGATAAAGTAGCTAGCTTTTTTGACTTTTTGTGTATTGCTATGTTTGTTCTGTTTTGGGACTCAAACTGGGAATGGGAACTTCTCACAGACAAAAATACTCTTTCCACTTGCATGCACTTGCCACTTCAGGTTTCTCAGTCACTTCAGAGTTGTCTTGTCTAGAGCAAGTGTTCTTGTTTTCTGCAGGTCACATAAGATTTCTCATAAGCATATGGTATTTCATTCTGGAAAGCTTTAGGTATATTTTTATATTCCTTTAGTATCTACTACTGAAGTAGGCTGTTAACAGCTATTTAGTTTACTGCTAGTGAGATGAATGGCTTGGATATGTAGTGTGTGTTCTCTACTTCTGCACACTTTATCCCACAAACCTCCTTCTCATATTGCTGTTTTTTGGAGATTATGCTAACGACCAGAAATCTTCCAGATGTTATTTTGAAGACTGGCATGGACTGGTCTTCCTCAGGATTGCTTCTGATAAAAGCAGCAATTCTGTTTGGCTCCTTTGTGCCTGAGCTCGAGACAGCCCAGTGTTTCTGTTCCTGTTCAAACCCTATGCCCTCTGAGCACCTCTGTACTAGATCTCTGCTCCATCTGACTCTGTCTGTACATGCGCCACTTGGGTATAAAAAAAACCCAGACGTGTGCCTCTGCTTCAGAAATGCTCTGAATTTATTCTAGGCTGTGAAGGACTTTCCCATTGCAAGACATGACCTGGGATCCAGTGTTTTTGGAATAGTTTAGATAATTACAGAAATCTTGATGCTTGCTGGTTTAGGGTTTTGGGAAGTTTCTTGTGGGGTTTTTGTTTTTGGTTGTTTGTTTGGGTTTTTGTGTATGTGTGTTTTGTTTTGTTTTTTTAAGGCTTGTTTGGATTTTATGTTTGTTTTTGTGTTGGGATCGTTTGGTTTTTTTTGAACAGCAGTATAATTTGTGTACATCTGATGGTTTCCAGAAACTATTTTATGTACCTGGGTTTGTTTTGTTGGTTTTTTTTAAAGCCTTTCTTTCACACTGAACTAGCAAACACTGACTATGACCGTTGTGGATAACGGGTTGCACACCTTGAAGTGGTTTGGCTGTTGTTGTTTTTATGGTTTGAGGTTTTGTTTTTTTCAAAGTAAAATTCTGCTGACAAATTAATAACTCCGTTAATAGATTCCCAGTTTCTCAAATCTTTTCCAAATTTGCAATAGAATAGAAGTGTTAAGTACAATCTCTAGCAACAATCACCATTTCTTGAAGGCTGAAACTTCCTTATCTATGAACACAAAATGCTCCTGTGGTAAGATTAATGTTTAAGTTCTTCATTCAGCTAGTATGACTGGACTGTAACTGGCAGGTGGAAGTGAATGACTTTCATTATGTTTACAAGATTGATTAATCTATTTCTATAATAGGAATCTTCCTGAATCTAAAACTCAGTTTGAGAGAATTTCTTCAAAGAAGAATGGTTCAGCTCTGCTCATCCCCATAGAGTAGGAAGAGAGTGCTCTCTGGGCTGTGAAGGAATGGTCAAGTTGGCAAACTCTTCCCACTTTCTGCCTCCTCGTGAGATGAACTGGTGATGCTAGCAAAACTTATTATCATTTGGAGGTCACCAAACGTTTGTCTGCCTCACTTGCAGAGTCTGAATATTATGGAAACTACTTCGCTTCAGCTAAAGCTCACCAGTCTGTGGGAAATGCATTCTTTCAAACAAGATAATAAGTTTTAACAAGTAACATCATTGGGCCTATTCCTCATGCTGTCAGTGTTTTATCTATCTCCTAGAATTGCTCAGGATGAGTATAGTATATATAAATACTCTTAGCTAGCCTAATCTTACAGGTATATGTTGGAGACTTTTACTTAAAATCTAAATAATTTTATTTTAAATTTCTCTAATACATGAGGAAGGTCTGTTCTTAAACTCTGGTTTTAGTGTTAGACGGGTGAAGAATGTCAATGTCTTCTGGACTGCTTAAGAGAAAACATTCTGTGCTAACCTCAGTGTAGGTAGTGGAAGAGAAAAATCCTTAATTATTCAGGGTCTGAAAGGTTTCTTAGAGATGAAAAGACTACATATTGCTCTAGTAAATGCCATTAAGGAATAAGTTTTTGTGTTGAAACACTCAAACATAACTTATATGGTCAGTAATGATCTCAAAGTTAAAAAACAAACAAAAAACAAAGAAACCAAAACACAAACTAAACAAATTTTTAATGCCATTTGTAATACGTAATGTGCTCTTGGATGGGAGATACAGACTAGGATACTTGCTAAGGTAGGTGTTTGTTTAACTTCTAGAAACCCAGCAGTGCCATCTAGTAAAAATGGCAGATGGAAGATTCTGTCTATTCAGCTGGAATACATAGTCACTTCAGCTGTAACATTTCAGCATCATTTCTGAGCTGCTTCTACACTTTGGAGCTTTTTATGCAATGATGTCTGTCTTTAATTGATAAGTTGTGCTTGAAATTCAAGATGCTAGTAGGGTAAAGCTCTGGGTACCTTGAGTAAGAGGTCTCTCACAGTTGAGAGGCATGCTATAAAAGAAACTGGACATTTATAATATGTATCTCTTACGCTAATACTCTTTAATTGGCTCTTGGCTTTAGTGCACTTCTACCCGTGCAAGTGTCCTAACTTTTCTTGCTGTTTATAGCAGTTCCTTTATGGGGACAGCAGTCTCTATAGATAATGTGCTGCAGAACACTCTATAATAGTTGATAATTTTTTTTTCTTCTTCCCCTCTACCAACTTTCTGGACCTCACTACATGGGGTGGAATTGCACTACATGGGATATTGAACATGTTCAGCCTGTGAACATGCCTTCCTTTTTATGCTCTTTCACTGGGCCAGGCTAGTTACTGGTTTCGGTTTTGAGCTCCCCGACTATTGGTATGTTATTTCAACTTGCATTATCTGCACATACCCAAATCTGTTCTGTTCTCTTTCTTTACCTGTGTGCTATCTGAAGACATGAAGCTTAAGAAAGTATCAGTCTAATTCCTGGTATTACTAGAATCTTAAAAGGTGATGCTCCTGTACTGTTTTATCATTGTAAAATCATTTGATGCTCTTTTCCTGGCTTTATTAGTGGTAGTTGATTCCTGACCTGTCTAGCTGAAACAAAAGAAAAACAGGATGTTATTGCCTAGAGCAATTGTTTACTACCAAGTGTGCTCTCTGTTAGAGTACTCAGACATTTTATACTGGCTTCCTCAGAAAAAGCTGTCTAATAGTCTAGCAGATACTACCATTTTGTTTTACATTAGAATAAAATTAATTTTTCAATGCTAATCAGATATGTACTCTGAAGAACACTTCTCACAATTAAAAACCTGTATCTTGTATTGCTATACAATTATCTTTTCTGAATGGTATTTGTCTTACACATATCAAACTGCTTTTTCTACACGTAGTTGTTTATCTGAGTCTTATTCCAGTCAGTAACCTGATGGAGGTTTGGGATGTGTCCAGAATCATTGTTCAACTCAAGAAATGAATTGCAACTTGCTGAAAACTCCTGTAAGATTGTTTGGACTTGAAGTGTTTACATTAACATCAGGGAAAGACTTTCTAGCCACTGAATTAGATAATAGCATGTTATGTGTTTTGTTTTACTGCTTGAAGCAAAGGAGAACAGTTAGTGGTCTAGTAAGTTCATAGTTGAATTATTGGATGTTGCAGACATTAATGACTGGCAAAGGTAAATGCCTCTCACTGGTGTTAATGTTAGAGTGTTTCAATGCACAAAATGTAAATTTTTTTATCTCTGCACACACACCCCTGCCTTGGTATAGGCAGCAGCTAAAACTTGCAGGGTGATAAGTTACAATTCTTTGTTGTAGTCTTGCAATTCTTATCACTTGTAGTTTGTATAGGATTTCTTTTATTGTTTCCAGTCTGTGGAACTGTCAATGCATGCACATGTACACACGTGTGCTCACTAAGACTCAAGTCAACCTTCATGGACTTGGACAAGGATCGTGTTTGATTGTTGTTCTAGGGTTTGTTCAGTGCTTTGTACTGTAGTTATCACCATGTCGCTGTTTTTAAATTTGCACCTTCTTTCTGCATATGCCTTTGCTTCTGTCTTCTGCTCTGTACTGGACTTACAACACTGAAGTAGGAGTCACTCTCCCAGTTGAATTAGCATTGTTTTCCTACTCTGTGAATTTGGGAAGGATGGGGGTGAGAATGGACAGTGTTAATACTTGTACTTTGTAGTCATTGACTATAAACAGCAGTAACCCAGGCAAGACCCTTCTATTCTGTAAAGTTGTAAGAGAGTTTTTAACTCCTTAAAAGCTTGGCATTTCTTTACCAATGCTGCTTTCTTGCTGTGAATGAACAGTTCAAGAACTTGTCATCTTAATATATATTAATTGAATCCAGGTGGTGAATTTTCATAATGACTTTTGTGGAAATTAAATGCTATCCACTTCGGGAAGTACCATCTTAATAGTTTGACTCTTGCTTTGCTGTGTAGAGAACATATTTAAAAACTAATTTAATAGGCATACATAAAAATATTTCTGTGTTATGATCAGTTCAAAGTATCACAGGCTGGCAGGCAGTGCCTTTAAAACTTTAAGTTGATTGGCTATATATCAGGTCAGAAACCTTATATATAACAAAAATGACAAAATACTAGCCATTAGTAAATAGAGATTGTGAAAATGGCACTATATATGTTAGCAGACCCAACTATTTTGAGCAGTTTATCTTGAACATGTACTTTAGGATATACTAGAATGATTAAAAATAGAATATCAATAAGATGTGGAAGTTCATAGTAAGATACCTAACTTGCTGAATCAGCTCTGTAAAGGATGTTATGTCTGTCTTAATCCGATCAAGAATTTTTGACAGTTCAGTCTCTGTAATATGTGGTAACCTTATCCTTCCCACACCCCATCCCTCAACTTTAAAAATATTATATAACCTCCAAAAATAACTTATCCTTGAATTTATTAGAAGAAGACTAAATGATCTAAACAATCAGTGTCACTTGGACTACATTTGTATGCAGCCACTCCCTGGCATGTTCAGAAGTTTAACAAATACTACTTTTTCCACACTGTTTTTACCTGTTTTGTATTGGGGTACTTGCATTCTCAGAGGGAACAGCTTAACAGTTCACAGGTGTAATGGTGAAATGCTCAGTTTGTATTTTGTATATTATGCTGTGTTGTGGACCATTGCTGTGTTACCTTCCCCCTCACCCCTCCAGCCTCCAATGTGGCTGGCACTCAAATGTTATCAAAAAGAAAGTTAACATTTGTGCTCCATCAATACAAATAACCCTTGTAGACCTCTGTGCCCAGAGCTGCTGTCTTTGGTGGGCTGTCATGTGTGCATGTCTCTCAGAAGTGCATGTCTGTGTTGCAGGGCAGCTGGGTACAAGGACATGAAGCCTGTAAGACTCTTTGTGTGTTCAAACAGCAGTGAATACTCTGTCTCTTCAGCTGTACAGATGGAATAAATTCAGACTGGCTCCTTCAAGTTAGTATCAGGACTGCAAAAGTGTAGGTAGGCATCTACGTCTGGGAGGAGTCTCTTGGGGAGATAAATTGGTCTGTGAGCACTTTCTTGAGAAGCTGCAGTGCTGCTAGGCATATGTTCCTGGTTACTGACTAGGTGCTTGTCCCTTCCTATGCCAGCAGAACCACTGAAGTACTGCAGTAGTGAAAAAGAGTAGCAAGGCAAGCTGGAGAGTGTCTAACAGTCAATATAGAAGAGGTTCAGGCTGCAGCATGTGTACTTCCTGGACCATGGAAACACTTTCAAGTTGCAGCTGCCTGTCAATCTACAGAAGCATTCTTATTTGTGTGGCTATGAAGGGGACAAGGGAGGATTTCCTGAGCAAGGTAGATGAAGAAGAAAAGGTTCAAAATTGCCTTTGAAACCATGAAATTTTGGTTTTCAACCTATTCCCTGTGGATGTCAGAATGAAGTATCTGATGCACTATGTCTGTGTGGAGCTTGCATCACCGAATATTTACCTCCATGAAATTAGCTTCAAACAGTCCTGGAACTCTTTGGCTGTTGTTTGCTTTCTGAGATCAATGTGTTTGGGCAGCTTTTGTGAGCTGTAGCAGTTCCTTTGCAATTCTGCCTGTCATCAGTGAGTGGAGAGGAAAGGTCACATTTTCACAGTGCAGACTGGTATGGTGAGAGCAGGCATCTCTGCTGCTTCAGGATGTGTGGATTGTAGCATAAAGGGTCCTTCCAGTGTAAGGCGTTTTTGACTGCGTTTGGATCAAGCTGTCTCAATTTTTCTGATCAGACTTTCACACTGGTGTGACTAGAGAATGGGGAGCATAACCCCTCATGATTAAGTATTGCCCCTCCACATTAGTGTGGGTATTTTCTTGAAGTTTCTAGTTTCTCTAGGTTGGAAAATTAACAAGTGGAGCCTTTGGTATCACGTGTCAGTTAAAAAAACAATACACAAAAAGGTGTGTGTTGGGTTTTTGGGGGTAAGAGCAGTTAGTGGAAAAAGTGAAAGTGAAAAAGGGGATCTGTGGGGAATGTTGTTTGTGTTCAATACCATGTTTATTTTCTTATAAAATTTGTTTTTGTGAATCCAGAAGGATATTTCTACATGGAAGTTCATAAGCAGATGTCAGCTTGCTTAGTTGTTCTGCCAGACTAACTGAACTACTGTCGCTGTCCTAGTTTGGCACTGGCCCCAAATAAATAATACTCTCCCTTTCAGGAAGGCATGTTTAAATCAACTTTCAGCATGCCAGCTTCGGTTTTGTGTCTTCTTAGTTTCCTGATGTCATGTACAAAACAACATGTCTTTCTGAGAAACAGCATTCAGCAAAATTCAGATCTCTATTATGATACAAGTGGAAAAAAAAAAAAAAAAAAAGAAGGGGGGGTGTGTGTGAAACAAAAGAAAACTGTGGTTAAGCCAGCTTTAAAATCTGTGGAGTTTGGGTCCTATTTCTGGGACTTCTCCCTGTGGACTAAGTTGATGCCCTGTTAAGCCCGATTCCAAGATGTCCATACCCAAAAGCACCTAATTACCTTTGCTTTTCTCATGCTTGAATAACTGGACAAAGTTTGTGGTCTAAGCAACTAAACGCAGATGTATAAAAGGATATTTGTCTTTTGGGGCAGTGTGTCCTACGCTAACATTTGCTTGTGGCCTTTTTTTGAGGACACAGTGAGATTGTTTCTTGAGCTCAACTCTGTCAGTTGGGTCTTGTGGGCCGTGACGAAGGACCTCCCTCTTGTTGGCAGAAGGTAGTGGTGCCCTGAGTGAAGGGCAGAAGTGCTTAGTGAGAGCAGAAGCGCACACGTGGTATTCTTCAGCTTGAGTAGTCTCCAAAACTTGCTGATGTTGAATGTCACTGAAGCCAAGTAATTGACAAGATAAATTGGATGCTGTTTTGGAAAGTAAGACAATGGTCAATATTTTAGGATATTTGTGATATTTAGAAGTAGTAACAAATGTCTTCTCTTCATCTAATGCAATCATAGTTTTGTACTTACTTTTTTTTTTTTCTTAAATTTGTTAGGTCTGTCTTTTCTGAACTATTAGATTTCCTAGTAGGAGACAATTTTCTCTGGGATGAATGTGGAAGGTAGACTTGTGATTTGGCTGGAATTGTCTTGCTCAATTGACTGTGTTGTCAGTAAGTGGATATTGTAGATAGTCATCTCAGTCCCCTGGCAATCACCTCTGACTACAGAGGGTGAGAGGAAAATTGTATATTATTTTTAACATTTAAATAATTATTTTTATTCAGTGTTTTGTTTTCAGCTTTACCTTGCTAGCTAATAGTGTCTGCCTCAGAATTTCTTCCATTAGCAGTACAACCCCCTCCACTTGCTATTGGTTAGGGGGTCAAGCCCTGTGGTTACCTAGGAGACTAATGGTAAAGCAATCTGAGTGCCTACTACTAGTCTCTTTTTGAAAGCACTTTCAATCATATGTGGAATTCAGGAAGGCCCCATGGACAACATTTGATGCTTCACCCATTGCTCTTGGTAACTGCTTAACTCCTTAACCACCTAGACTGGATCAGCTTTCCTCACAAGTCTCTCTGACTAGCCATTGCCTACAAACAGTCCTTCATCTGCAAAGATTTTTGCTTTCCAGAGAAACAGTACTCAGTTGTCTGCTTCCTCTGACATGGTCACAGCTGTTGGAGCTTTCCCCCACTCTTGAATATAGTAGCTTATCAGATGAGCCATATAAGACTCTGCACAGCTATATTAATTAACAGGAGGAGTGCAGCCATTCATGTCATTCCCGTGAAACTGTAATTTGAACAATGTGTAACTGAAATAGATTTGGGGTTTTTGAAAATCTCCTTCCTTGCTGACAGGTCATTTCAGAAATCTCAGTATTTTGAGTGCATCCTTTCTCTGCTGTAAAATAAAAATAGATGCAACAATTCTTTATTCTTGCCTTTTCCTATAGTTCTTTACTGCTTTATTAATCTCTTCTGATAAATTTGATACCTTTTTCATTCACCCCAGGAAATAAGCTTATGGTCAGAGTCCATTTCCCACCCTCTGATGAAAGCTGAGATACCATTATGTGAAAACTTGCTCGGACCATAGGCATTTGCCTGAGTGCTTAATGCAACTCGCTTGAAGGGCCTGTGAGGCATAAATGGCAACGCATTCCTTGTGTCCTAACAGATCATGTCCATGCACACCAAAAATCATGATGCTTTTCAGAGCATGTTTTCACAAAGGTACTTGTCTACTCTGTAGATAAGTTGGCTAAGAATTACCGACTGAGAAACAGGAGAACTGCTTGTGGGAACTGCTCCCGCATAGTCGCCTGCCTGTGAGCAGTTGGGAGCACAAGTCACTGGGCTGTAGGAATTGTGGCAGTAGCAGCCTGCCCTTACTGGTGCCCTAGGAGAAGAACTTCATGTGCGTGCTATGCGGCACATGCATACGGCATCCAACCTGATGCGAGTGTATTGCAAGGCTTGCTGGGGGAAAAGTGGTGAATGGCCCTTCCAGAACAATTAAAAATTTAGGAAAAAAGGCTGTTGGGAACAGTTGTATGTTAACAATTCTGTGTTGTGGGATTAAGCCTTCTAACGTCCAAAAAAAAAAAAAAAAACCCAACCAAAAATCCATTCTGTTAGAATGCTGAGAAGCAAAATAAAATTAATTTTAACAAGACCAAACCCTACTGTTTTGACTCCACTTTTTTTTTTTTTATTCTGTGTCTGCCATCATATGTGGATACAATGGTGCTAAGACTTGAAAAGGGGTACAGGTAGGATAAGTTTGCTACTGAAACTTAGAGCTGTTTTTATCAGATTAAGTAACTGCATTACTTCACCTAAAGTTTTCAGTGTAAATTCAAAATTATGCCAATAATTACTTTTAGCTTTATAAATTTAAAAATAGAACTGAAAAATATATCTGAATGCATGTTGAATATGTGATTTTGTATTTTAGGAGAACACACGAATTGTCAGGGTGAAGGTTATAGCTGGAATTGGCCTGGCCAAGAAAGATATCTTAGGAGCCAGGTAAGAATATATGTCATTAATGTATTAAGGGACAGCTGTTTCTTTTCCTTTCCCCAGATGTTTAGATCTCAGTAGATCCCACTGTACCTCTTTCCAAAAAAGTCAGAACTGTTTTAACTGGTAACCTTATGAAATCATCAGAGACTTATATAAACAAGAAGTTATTTGTTTTCTTGCCCAAGAGTCCTTTGGATAGCTCTTATGAATTGGCAGAACAGTGTGTGGGAAGGTTTAATTCTCTGCACAGTAATAGTTCTGCTATGAATACATGTATATACTTCAGGTAGAGTGCAGCTAAAATAACAAGAGTTCAGTTACAGTCAAAATTATCTCGTCTGTGCTTTAAAGACTTGGAATGATCAGAACATTAAATACTGGTAGCAACAAGACTATTTCATCTCAAATTATATGCAGAGGAACAGCATCCACCAATTCTATAGAAGTGGTAAACCCATGTCAGCAGCTGCAGGCTCTGGGTATGTGCAAATTTAAAAGTTAACAATACATGTAAGGGAAGAAACAAAGTGGCTTAACATTTACTACAGGAAAGATCAGACTTTTGAACTGGTAATTTAAATGCTTTGTAGGATCTTATAAAAGCAGTATGCAGCTTGTACTAGAGCTCCTTTTTCTTCTGGCCTGCGTACAGTAGGTATAGAAAAGTATGGATGGTTTTAGTACTAGTTCTGCTGTCAACTGCTTTGGCATATGTATAGGAATGCTGTTAATTCAGCACTAGCAAAGTTGTTACATGTGACATCAGTTTGACATTAGAAAAAAATCTGTTGTAATATTAATATTTTCCCTAAAGCCAGACAATCTCTTTTCAAACTTTTTTTTTTTTAACTTTAAACAAAAGTAGGGCAGCTTTTTTTCTCATCATAACTTAAATATGTGAAACCATATGCTCTTTTGCCGTGTAACAGACAGTCTTGGTCACCTTTTACTGGTCTGTTTGAGCAATTGAATGCCTTGACTCTGTTCATGAACAAAAGTAGATATTCATGTAATCTGTTGTTTGTTACACCACAGGAAGGAAAAAAAAATAATCTGAGACAGTAGGCCATTTTAAGCAACCATATTAGGACACCTTCATTAAACTCTGTGAAACCAATAAAGCATTTAGTAAAAACAATTAGTGAAAATATTGTGTGTACAAGGAAATATCTCAAATTCTAGGTGTTTTAAATTGTTAAAACCAAGAGATTTAATACTTGAAGATTTTTCAATCACAATTGATTTTTTTTTTCATGTATGTCATGTTGAAATGCATGAGGATTTATTAAATCTGTTGTCATGAAACAACTGTGAAAGAGGAGAATCAAATTGTAGTGATATACAGAATATAAAATGGTGTAGCTGTTATGAGCATAATCAGTAACACTATTTTTAGCTTTATCTCTAAAACTATTTAGAAAATTATTTTAAGTACAAATTTGTATGGTGCTCATAAAGTAATTGTAACTCCTAGTTCCACAGCTTTTATTAACTTAAGCCTTTTAAAACTCAACTGCTAATAATGCTGGCAAAAAGAGGATATGTATCGGCATGCTTATCTCTTTCTTTCCCCCTCCCAGTGACCCATACGTCAAAGTGACAGTGTATGATCCAGTGAATGGAGTCCTTGCCAGTGTTCAGACAAAAACTATTAAAAAGGTTAGCCCTCTTATCTGTGTGGGTGTGGTGATTTTGGTTTTTTGGACTCTAGAGGAAAAGTTACTACTACAGGAAATGTGAAAATTAATGTCACTTGAGTGAATGGAAATGAGGAAAGGCATGTTCCATGACCTGGGCTGTTCTGCGTTCATGGCTATTTTGCTGTTTTCACTTCATAGTTTTAGTGAAAGGTAGAGAAATGCTAAGGAGTATAAGGTTAGTACTGATTCAAAACTATATTATAGAAATACTGGATTCTTCTGATTTTTGGAGATCTTTAATGATATGAGAATCTTTCTTGCTGTACAACTTTAACTTTTCTGTGTTTGAAACACAAACACAATTTGTTGTGTTTCAGCATCAACTTGCATAGTTTGAATCATGATGCTACTTGTTTCTCTAGAATACCTGCAGGAAAAAGTTGGGTCATAGTACTGGTAATTTACATTAGATCAACTGAAAATGAAAAATTTTATATGTGAGAGGGAGAGTGCTCTTCCAAATCATTGCTTTCTGATAATGGCTGTAATTTATATTGTGAGATCACTCATGCATTTTCCCTTCACAGTGATAATTATTAGCTTAGGGATGATGAGAGTTCAGAATATCTGTAGTATTTTTAAAACTAGCCACAACTGAAAGACACGTTCAGTTGAGCAGGTTATATTGTGTTTAGCCCACCTGTGCCTGGTCTAGATCACATTGAGAGACTTGGTATTTCCAAGGAGTTCATAATTACAAGATAACTTATGTTGGTATTTAAGCAATGTGGATAGTGGACCGAGGAGAAGGCAGTGTTTGTTACTGAGACATATCATAAATTAACTGATTTGGACTGTATAATGAGCCCTTCTCTCCATCCATGCCATTAGCTAAAATCTGAGAATATTTGCATAAATTGTCTCCATTCTGCACTGAATTAGCCAGTATAAGACTCCTGTGACTTTTATTTAATATATTAAAGCTTTTGTATTTTCTTAAGTCAATTGTTACATGGTATAAAACAGATATAAAACCTCTAAGATGACACCAGTATAGAATTATCACCTAACCAATGCTCTCTTTTCTGTCTTTTTTTTTTTTTTTTTTTTTTTTTTTTTTTTCTCTTCCCCCTTTCTATCCCCACGTGTAGTCCTTAAACCCTAAGTGGAATGAAGAACTCTTATTTAGAGTAAGTGTTTTTTACAGACTACTACCTATGTTGGATATTATGTTAACACACTAGGAAAAATATTTTCTTGCTACTTAAGCTTGAAATCAGAAATACATGTTCAGAAAAGGCTCACATACTGCTTTCCTTAGAAATGCATATGTTAACATGTTTATTTGTGACAGAGTTAAATTTTATCATCTTTATTCCATAAATGTCTGAATACACAAACATGGATTTAAAAAACATTTTGGGGTAGTACCAGGCTTTGCTTATCATTTCCAATAGAAATGTGTTGCATCGTGAAATGGCAGCAAGGTATAGATTTGCTGTTTAATTTAGGTCTTAGATATTTCTTTTCTCCTGTCTAAACCAGCAATATTTTAATTTATTTATATTTTAACTATTAGTGTATTTCTTTTTCCTAGGTTAATCCTCAGAAACATAGACTCCTTTTTGAAGTATTTGATGAAAACCGTTTGGTAGGTCCTTTTGTGTTAATACTGCAATGTATTAAAATCTTGAATGAAATAAAGTTCATCTGGATTCGACATGGATAAAATCCCCACACCAAACAACTCCTGTAATGATAACCTAAAGCTAAAGGCAGACCTGATTTGTGTATTTACCTGACATTACCACACTTTGTGATGCTATGAAGCAGTTATATGATTATCCTTAACTTCTAATTTGCTTTAACTCATACATATATTGGGGTTTTTTTCTAGTGCTTTTCAAATGCACTAGGGGAAAAAGGAGGGAAAAAAAAAAAAAAAGTCTTGAGTGATATTGAAGACTCTGCATTGAATGTTTATTTTTTCCCCACATAGTAGTATTGATAATCTCTGTACAGCATGGGAGAAGCTTCTTCAGTATCTTGAGTAGCAGCTCAAAAGAAAGCATGTGTGTGCTTTCTTTGGAAATCTTAACAAGTGGACAGTGAATTGTGATCTTGTAGATAAGTGTCACACTCTAAATGGCAGGTCATAAGTAAGTTAGGGATAGCTTGAACATTTATTTTGTCACTGAAATCAAAACTTCTCTAACCGTGCTACTTACCCATCTTTCTGTCTGTACATTTTATTGTGACGAGCAAGGCTGGTAGCAGTATAATCATGACACTTGCATCCGAAGGCCATTACACAGATGTTTCTTATCACTGGAATATATAACTTTTCCTTCTGCAATAGTTTGAAACTAGTAAGAGGGATTGAGTGCTTTTTAGTTCATGCTCCCAACACAGTTTCATTCTGAAAGCTGTTACAAAGGCTGTCTTTGTGCTTGAATAGTGTGTTGGCTATGAAAAACTTACTACTTTTTCCTAATGCTTTCTCTGTATGTTTAGTAATCCATTGTATCTTTTATGGAGGTGCTGATCTGCTAAAGTTGGGAAAAGTGAAAATGTGTGTAAATACAAGTACAAACTACCCAGAATAAGAAGACTTAAAAAATTAAAGGCTTGCTTCTTGGTTAAAAACATTACACAGTCCCCAAGCCATTTATTTCTTGAGTGGTGGTATTACCTGTCCCAAATATTTAAAATACTGTCTCTTTTTAAATTTTTTTAAAAGCAATATTAAAGAGATTCACCAGCATTTGTGGCTTACATGGCAGTTTAAGTATGATTTTTTTTTTTTTTCGGGATGCTCAGATGTTCACCTCAAAATGATGTTATGTGTTACAGTGTATTCTTTATGAGGTTAAACTAGTTTGTGTATTAGTCATTGGAACATTACTGCCACCCCCTGGAAGCCAGGAAGCATGATTAGAAAGTCAGATTTCTGATTTTGGGAGAAGGCCAATACTTTTTCTGGTCTCCACCAAGACAATTCCTTAGCATTCGTTATCCAGTCTAGCGTAGAGAAGTTGTTTGATCTATTTGCTTATGGCAGAGGAACCAATAAAATATTTTATTGACGTCACCTTGTACATGGTGCTTTGTTTCCTATGTGTGATTGTATTTAGAGATCGCAACATCAGTCACTGTAGTTCTAAAGTAACCCAAGTATTTTTCCTCTTTTCCATCTCCTCATTGAGTGAGTGGAAAAGACTGTCTCCCTATTTCTCTGTAGCTTGCTGTCAGAAACAGTTTCTATCTCAGATATCTTAAGCTGTTTTAAAAAAGTCAAATTGTTGTCTTAACTGTGATTGATTGTTGTTTTAGCATTGACAAGCTCCCCCACTCCTTTTAATTTAGGAATGTCAGAAATGATAGGTGCCTTCCACTCTTTCACTAGGTTATGCAGTTGTTATTGGATGTTTCATCTTGCGTTATTTTAGTGGGTTTCAGTGTTTATCAGCCTTTCTTTTACCTGTTGGATGACTGTTTAAACTCTAGATGAGAGTAAGCTGATAAAACTGAATTCTCTTCTGTGAGACTGTCCTCCCAGTGGATAACTTCCTCTTCATAAAAATGTATCCAAAGTACTTCTATTCCCTGTAACTTTTGGGGATAAATTGAAATATCATAGAATCATAGAATGGTAGGGGTTGGAAGGGACTTCTGGAGATTGAGTCCAACCCCCCTGCCAGAGCAGGATCACCCAGGGCAGTCCACACAGGAATATATCCAGGTGGTTTTGAAAGTCTCTAGAGAAGGAGACTTATTTCTGCTTTTTATTTTTAAGAAATGTTGCTTTCTTGAAAACTAGTCTCAAAAAGTACCTTCTTCAATGTTAGGCTTAAATTCAAAGTCCTGCTTTGTTGGTTATATCACCAACAATTTGAATTTTAAAATCATTTAGTAATAGCTTTAAAACCTTTCAAAGATTGCCTGTCTTGGATTTGGTAAGAAACATAAAACCTAATTTGTTCTGCTGACTTGTTGCAAACCCTTAGTAGAATTAAGGGCTTGAACAGTTTGTGGAGTCCTGAATTATGGTTGTCTTTAAAAACACACTAATCTGTCAAGGACAATGAGGTCACTTATGAGATGGACCACTGAAGGCACTAGATGACTTTTTGCTATCTCTTCCTGGCTTACAGTAACTTGTCACAATTATGTATATTTCAAATGAAGTGCCAAAATCTGTTATTGATACTGAAGAAGTCAATGATATTAAGATTTGAATGGAGATATTGATGGTACTTTTTTTTATTATTATTATTATTATGTCAACTTCAATTCGGCAAGATAGAATTTTGCGTTTTAAAAGCCATTTTATGTTGTCTAAGGAAATTAGGTTGGCTGACAATACTCATTAGAATTATAGCTAAGGAAGGGCTACATGTTGAGAAAATTCACTTAATTTGGTAACTGAGGTTTAAGATTTATGTCAGCTTATTTTATTAGAGGTTTCTTTAGTGAACTTGGAAAAAATGTTTCAGATCATCTTCTGGGGGAGAAAGTGTTGCTTTCTTTTAGTAAAAGCAGTATGTCTTAATAAGGTTGCTGCAGTTTGTTTTGTCACACTAACATGTTACAAACTGTGCTACTTGTAAATTTGTTTTTGAGGAGAAAAGGAGCTTTAAGAAATGCATTTTTTGCTCTTAACATGCATGTTGGTGGTTTGTGTGGTGGTTTGTTTGTTGGTGTGTGGTGGTTTTGTTTTGTTGTTTTTTGTTGTGGTTTTTTGTGGGTTTTTTTTTGGTTTT
>JANHGN010022852.1:14783-27906 GCA_024605025.1 Megaceryle maxima | reverse complement strand
ACTTTTTTTTTCTACATAAAAAGGGGGAAAGCGGGGCGGGAGGGAGAAAGGGGGTAAAAGTCGTGTCTTCCCCTTATAAAAAAAAAAAAAAAAAAAAAAAAAAAAAAAATCCCCTTTAAAAATACAAGAGACTAGGACTGTAATTCCATGCAACGAAGTATTTATTGCTTTGCAAGAGAGAGAAAACATTACTTTTTAGAATCCATGAATTTGGTAAGATCTTAACATGATAATTGAATTTTAGTTTTTATGAAACTGTTAATCTCCCAGGATTAATAGCAAATGCTGGCAGTGTTTTATGGAAGAAAAAAGGAAAACAAAACAAAACAAAACCCCAAAACCCCTCACTTTTCTCAATTTAGAGTTCAAGAGAATCAAATAATTTACTCACCACAGTATGAAAAGAAAAATAGTTGAAGTTGCTAGAGTAGCTCAGGAAAGTTTTTCTTCATTCTCATCGAGCTTGTAACTAATGTTGATGTTTGGGTGTTTAAGCAAGAAGAATGTTGGTTTTATAAGGGATCTATTGAGCTCTTGTTTTCTTAAGCAGCGATAGTCGGGATCACTGTTTGTTTTTTCAATTTGAATTGATACTTTATATTCCTTCCAATAAAAGCTGTATGCTTTCTCATTTTGCCATACAGCTGTATATTTCTGTGTGAAGGCTGACTTACAGACAACTAGCTGTCTGTTTAGTCAAAGACTGGGAATATACTTAGGTTCTAATTCATGCACTAACACCACCAAAAATTAGTCACAAGAGCTGGTAGAGAAAATACTTATTTCAACACCCTGATCTTATACAAGAGCTGTTTCAAAAGGCACTGTGGTGAATCCAGTAATTATGAAGACAGTTAACTGAATTTGATACCTTTCTGACTTGATAAATTATGGATAATGTTCTTGGTACTGCTCTTAAGCATGTGACTCTAATAAGCACGTCTGTTTAAAATTCAGTTTCTGGTGGGAAATGCAGGAAAAGAAAATCCAAAATCTTAACTGTTAAGGCTTATTAAATATATAGCAACCTAGATGAAAATGAGTTTTGGACTGGATTACTTTCTTTTGGTGCTTTTCCTATTTGATCTCTGGCACTACACTAGAGTTCTTTAAATGTATTGTATACAGCAGCTGTCTGTCCTCACATGTTTTTAATAACTTTCTATAGACTAAACCAAAGAATCAGAAAAATAAAAGGGCTCTTTGTTTAGTGTACTATATCATTAATTGAGGTTTATGCACTTAGGGTTTGGCAAGCAGAAAGTTTGAATTCTCTGGCTGCTAAGAAATTAGGAGTTGACAAGAACAACTGACCCACTTGTCTGTCTTTAAAAAACTGGGATACCTGCTCTCATGAGAGATCCAAACAGTTTCAACTCCATTGGCATTTAATTGTTAATGTGTGCAATGTCTGTTTCAAAGCTTCTTTGGCACTTCTTTGAAGGCAGTTAGTCAACTTGTCATAGTGAGGCACATTGCTTAAGAGTTTTCCTGTTATCTGATCTATGTATTAGTTGTTTGGAGGTCAACAAAAATCTCCACTGGAGGATTTTACTCTCTGGCTGGAGGAGAAAGTCCTGTTAAAGGTTGGTTATCAAGGCAAGCTCTGCTAAAAATAGCAGGAGAGACAGCAGAATAATAAAGTGAATAACAGGAGCCCGCACTAAAATAATGTTGGTAACAAACACAATGTTCTGAGGTTTTCTAAAATACAGCAGACTTTTGTTCCACATTCCAGTAATTTATCTGAAAGGCATGTTCCATTTTAGGATTGCCAAGAACTTTACAAATACCTTAGACATGTTGAAAGGCTTAGTATGTGCTGTGCCATTTTAAGAAGAACCTCGTAGACAAAAATGATAGCTATATTTTTCCAGAAGCTTGTGGTCTATAATAAAACACAAAGTTTTCCTTCAGTAGTTCAGGGAAGCTTCAGACTTCAGGTGTGAAAACCTGTTATATCTTTGTATCTCAAATGAGTTTGTGAACTAAAAAGGTAGGTGTTTTGCTTTTATTTCCACTCCTCTTCCCCCCAGTCTCTAGATTTCTAGCATGCTATCATCCATGACAAGCTCTGCAGCCTAGCTGTGTTTTTTGGAGGTGTAAAAATGAAAGCTTATGCAAATGTGAGACACTGGTTCTCCATATATGTGTACGATTTAAAGATGAAATGGACAAACTTAGGATAACAGAGTTAATGAAACAATGTACCAGAATTGTGAAGAGAGAAAGAACTGCTTCAAGAAGTACCTATAGTCCTTAATGTCAGTGCTGTTTAAATGAATGCTGTCAATGGAACAATTAAAAAAAAAAAAAAAAAGTAGAATTGGACTTCAGTTTTAATACTGTAGAACATTGGCATTGAAAACTAAAATCAGTCATGCTATAAGAAAGGCAAAACACACAGCTTTGCCCTGAGGTGAAGGAAATAGATGTCGGAGAGGTGCAGAGCCTCATAGTGGAAAGTTTTATGGAACAAGGCCATCAAAATCCTTGGATGATGAGTTTGAATAAAAGCTTATGGTACATCAACAGATTTAGGAAAGAGTAGGCACCAAGTCTTTTGTTAGTTGGAAAAATCAGGAAGACTAGAAATCCAGAAGTTGCACAGGCTACATTGTTGAAGAATTTCACAGTTCCTTTCTGTCTATGCAAAAAATGTGTAGTCTTGTTAAAATTTCATCCCCTCTTGGTTCTAGCGCGCATGCAGTGATATGTCTTCATGTTAAATGACCCATATAATACTTCTTCCTGGTTTTGTGGAGGTTCACAAAGGCTTCAAAAATCACAGATGAGCTTGAAACAACTCAGCGCATGCTCCAGTAATCCAGTAAGAAGTCAAGTAAAATACTTTGACTTTTGGCAGTGATTATTGGTGAATAGTGAAATTACCTACGGTAATTACTAAAAGGTTAATTTCTTTGACAGGCAAAAAATCAATGGTCAAAAGTAAACTGTATAGTGATACCATGTATTTTCAGTCCCTCCCCCTGGTACTACAGCATAGGTTGTAAAGTTGCTGCATTCTGGTCGTAGTCAAGACAGTGTAGACATCCAATCTTTCAGGTTCTATTTATTAAAACTAAACTCTGCAGTGTGTGTAAATGTGGTTTTTGTTCCCTTTCCCGATAAAATTAATTTTAGCATATTTTCAGATGTCAAAAGAAATGGTGGGCAAGGAGTAGGGGAGATGCCAGACTTGAAGCTCCTCCTGCCAAGTTTGGGACCACTGGAATTGCTGGAACTTCCAAAGCAGTTACCTCAGACAAAATTTACTTTTCTTATTTTTGACAGTAGCTGTATTATTTTGTAAAGAAAAAAAATGTTTATATATGCCTGTTTCAGACAATTGCATAGGCTTAGAGAAATTGTCAGGCACTTCTAGGAGGAAGGTCTTTAGTTCTGTGTTACTATGTGATAAATATTTAGTTGCTTAAGCATATACTAAGACTTTTTTTTTTTTTTTTTTTTTTTTTTCTTTTTACTGAAACAGCTAAAGGAAAAAGTATCTTTGCCCTTTAGGTTGATGTTTTTACTGGAGATGCTGACAATCTCAGTCCTGATGCTGAACAACTCTCTCCTGTTTGATTACCACTAGTCTATATGATTAAAAAAAATATTTTAAACCTCCCTCAAAAAAAAAAACCAAACCTCCCCCAAACCTCTCTTATTTTGAGGAAGGCAGAACTGTTCAAGGCTCTGAGTGTTGAGCCAATCAGCATTTGTTCTGTACAGAATGAGTTTTATTGTCTACAACTTAAGAGCGTCTTCAAATTCATAGAAAGCATTACTGTGCTATCAGGGCTTGGGAACAATGTTTTTAAAATGCTTTGCAACTTTACTGTGTGTTTTGTTTGTTTTTACTTCCCATAGACTCGAGATGATTTTCTTGGGCAAGTGGATATTCCTCTCTATCAGTTACCGGTTTGTAATTTTTGTTTGGTTTTGTTTTAAGACTGTGAAATGGAAAACTGATTCTGTATTCAACTTTATTAGTCATCTAAGGAAGTTAACCATGCTTATACTATAAGTGATTAAATTTTCATCTGTGAGGTTTTTGGGTTTTGTTTGGTTTTCTTTTGTGGATTTGTTATGGGGCGGGGGTGTGTGTGTAGTGCCGATAGTCATAAAAAAATAGTTAACTTGTGTTTTGCATCAGCAGAAACCAACATCTAGAGTTAAGAGTGCTTCTAGCTCTTTCAAGAATAAGAATGCAAGTTTCAAAACAGTCTTAAAGACAAGAAGAGATTGTAATTGTTGTCATATTTCTTAAAATATTTTCTTTAAAGTCTACAAATTTAATAGTCCTTATTCCCATAAACAGATACAGAAGAGGGTAAGTGGGAAATGCAGCTAGTGTTACTTACACCTTTTAGTTTTTGTACTTGTATTCCTTTGGCAAAGCACATTGCTAGTTGTAAAGAAATGGCACCAAGAACATTGAAATAAGTAAGCTTTTTAATTCTTCTTGAGATCTCAAAACATTAGCAAATACTAACAGATTTATCAGCAACTGCTTTAAAGACAGAATAATAACTGTGGCAAAACTTTTCCAACAGCAGTTGTTCTTTCATTCTGGTGAGAACTATGTCAGGAGTAGTTACAATCCCATTTCCCACTGTAACTGGGATCTTAGATCACACTAACTCCTCTCAGTTAGGTGGGTTGGAAAGGCTGACCGTAATGTCCCTGTAGAGAAGACTGACTGTATTTTCACTTCCCATTAATAAGCGGTACAGCAATATCTGGAGTTTTTTGGAGATATTGTTTCATTTCCTTTCTGTTTTGGTGGTTGGGTTTTTTTAGTGGTTTGGGGTTTTTTTGGTGTATGTTTGTTTGGTTTTCCCTAGCATGAACTAAGTTACAGAGACTCACTTGAGTATTTTCATGTCTACTTTCTTACCTTCCTCAAATGTTGACATTCCTGTCTCCTCTGTTTCCATCTTCCTGGTCCCTTTTTCTTAATTACTTGGTCTTGCCATCTAAACCAATTTATACTTTATTGGTCCAAATGTAGGTGGATTTTTTGGAAAGCCTTTCATTTACATAAGTAAACAAATATATATATGATAAATAAAATCTATTTATAAATTCTTTATTGCATGCAGTTTTTGGTTTTGCTTGATACTACACAAATCAGAGTGTTCATAACTAAAAAGAGCTGGTAATCAGGGGCATGTGAAAAGGGCAAATCATCTGCAGGGTAAGATAGCTGGCAGATACGAATTTGCTCTTTCCAAAACCAAAATGTATTAATCCAAAATGTAATGTAGCATTGTATCTAAGGCAACTTTTTGTTTTGGAAAGTCAGAAAAATAATAATAAAACCTAGACTAAGAAGATAGTATTTTTCTTTTTCTCTTTTCTGTGATGTATTTCCACAGTGTCTTAGTGTGCGTGTAATGTAATATTGGCGGTGGGGGGAACCCAAAACCCAAGCTTAATTCCATTTTAATTTCAAAGCTGTAGTCACCTTAGTTGTAAGACAATTCATTTTATAAGTATAGAACCTCATCTTGCAGGTAACACCAGTGTAGTGCATATATTGTTAGAGGATTGGAGATCTGCATTATAATTCAGTGAGGGTGGAACCCTTCAACTTGAGTGTAGTATTTATAAATTGTGTTAATAATGAGTTTACACTGAAATGTCTGAAATACAAGGGAGCATTTTTCTTTCTGAGACTCAGTGTATTAGTTATCACATTCAGTGGCATTTAGTCAACTTAATCTTAGGACTTTTTAATAACAAAGCTTAACAGTTCCAAATAAAATTCTGAAGCTTCTTAGTACTGTCTAACTTTTAGATTCTGGTGGTTTTGGTTTTGGTTGATTGTTGTTTTTTTTTTTCTTTCCAGTCAAATGTTGACACACATTACATATTTTTTTAATATAGTGCTATGGAATTACTTCACCCTTCGATGATTGCATCATCTGCCATTGTTCTTAAGTGAAAGGCCTGCAAATACAAGTTCTTCCTCATATTATATGGTACTTCTTGAAATGGTTAAAATGTACTGATCAGTGGGACCCTAGAGTTACTCCCCAGAATTTAAAACAGCTGAAAAAGGAAAGGGGGGGAAAAAAAGCCCTCCGAGAGATTTGCAAGTGTTTCTAAACATATGCTATTGTAAAAAAATTTTTTTTTTTGAAAGAATTGTAGAACTTCAGATGGATTATAAATATTTGTTATTTCTATGCCATGTTATTTTTATGTCCCATTTCTGGTAATGTTCTTTAATTTCAAGTGTTTTCTTGAAAAAACTTGTCTTATTCCAGATAGAAAATCCAAGTATGGAGAGACCATATACATTTAAGGATTTTGTTCTTCATCCAAGAAGGTTAGTAAATAACCACATAATTCTAACTTTCATATCTAAACAATGCTGTTATAATTACTTATAACTATGTAAATATTATCTAAATTGTTATGGTTTTCATCAAAAAAAAGGGTATGAATTGAGTAAGATATTTGTGGTTCTATTAAAAAGTCAGCATTTGTTTAAATGCAAGAGTTTGTGTTGAGAAACTTAATCTTCTAGCTGTGGGTTTGTTTTGTTATGTTTTTTTTTTTTTCCAGCTATTTTATTTCCAGGCAACAGTTTCACAATTGCACAATAAGAACATTTTTATTTTCTCTTCTGCAGCCATAAATCAAGAGTTAAAGGCCACCTTAGACTAAAAATGACTTACTTACCTAAAAGCAATGGGTCTGAAGAAGAAACCACAGAACAGGCTGAAGAATTAGAGGTGGGAAAAGACATAGTTATTGCTGAAAACCGAACAAATGTTTTGATCTGTTAAGAGTAGTTATAGTAAAAATGAATGTGAAGACTCACTAATAGTGGTTTAGAAACAAACAAGTTAAAAGTGATTGCTTGTACCTTGCATAAGTTTTAAGTCTGCATAAAAATTCTGGAGAAGTTTTTCCAAGTGAAAGAGTGGCTTTGTCATATATCTAAAGAAAAATACATTAGGCTTTTGATTATGTTCTGGTACTTAATTGCCATATGTCTATGTACCTTTTCTTGGTTTAGAATTAATGGAAGTATCATTAAACAGCTTCAAAAATGCTGATTAGTGTTGTCTGACCTGAGCCAGCCAGACACTTGTTTGTTTTAGAATTTCTGCTTTCTCTAATTCATAGGAATATTTTGATCTTAACTGTTTTACATTTATAATCTTTTTTTAAACACACCCAATTTAGATGAATGCATTTATTTGCAAGACTTAAACTCTAATCAGCATTACCACCTTTGCCATAATTAAAATTTTTGTTACAAATCAGTATGCTCATCTGACCAGTACATTTTCAGCATATGTATGAAATGAAATTTATTTACTTTTTTTAATTTTAATCTATTCAGTGAATACTGTTTGTTTTCCTGGAATAAACATCATTTGATGCTAATATGTTTATGGGATTTGAATTGAAAATCAGATTTCTCCATACATAATTTGTCCTATTATTTCTTGAGAAATATACACAATAAAACCCCAAACCATCTTACTGGTTTAAAATGTAGTGGAACTGCACATTAAAAGGGGGATGGTTTAATAAATAGATACACTCTTTCAACCTTGGTAAGTTTTAAAGTAGTTAATGTTGTATCTCTTAGCCCGGGTGGATTATATTGGACCAACCAGATGCTGCTAGCCAGCCACAACAGCAGCATCAGGAATCTCCTCCACTGCCTTCAGGCTGGGAAGAAAGGCAAGACATCCTTGGCAGGACCTACTATGTCAATCATGAATTCAGAAGAACACAGTGGAAAAGACCAACTGCTCAGTATGTCTTTTGACCTGAGATTTCAAGTCTTACATTAGCTACTGTAACTAGTTCACTCTATGTTGAAAGCAAGGAGAACTGCTTGAGAATTAGTAGAGAGCATTCCACAGCTGTCAAGCCCACCTGTAATGATCACTGGCTAGTGGTCATTTTAACTGCATAGTACTCTTGTTCTCTGGGAGTATGCATTCAAATAGAAATCGGTTGCAATTGTAAGAGATAACCATAGTTATGGAAAGGAAATTATTTTCCAACTCTAAGCCTGGTTTCTCTTTCCCAGCAGGGCCTGCATTAAATTATTTACCTTATTTTTTTGAGGTTTGGTCTTGTTTTGGGTTTTTTTGGTATTTTTTTTTTTTTTTCCTCTTTAGCATGTCTATGACAGATAATACCTGGAATGCTATCTGGACCTTTAGTTTAACTTACACTTCATTTTGACATGAAAGCTGGGGTGTGATGATTTTTTTGGTTTTGGTTTTTGGTTTTTGTGTGGTGTTTGTGTTTTTGTTTTGTTTTGTTTTTTGGGGTTTTTGTTTTGTTTTTTTTTGGGTTTTTTTGGTTGGTTTTTTTTTGTTTTGGTTTTTGTGTTTTTTTTGTTTTTTTTTTTTTTAAACAGTTTACATTAATTTTTATAGCTCACGACTGTTTCTTTTTCTTCTGCCAAAATGACTATAATGTATGTTTTTGCTGTTAGCCCAACTTACTTTTGCAAGATATATGGCTGCTGTAAGCCAACTTCCTTCTCTTGCGCTAGGGACAACGTAGCCGCTGCAGATATTGGTAGTGTGCAGTTAGAAGCCCAGCATGTGTTTGCTCATCGGCGACAGATATCAGAGGATACAGAAAATCTTGAAAATAGAGATTCCCCCGAGGTAAAAACAATCTCTAAATGTTTCTGAAATGCAAGTAACTTTTTAATCTAGTCAAAAAGCTTGTCTCAATTATTTGTGACTTGAAACTACTTTTAAAAAATGTTTGGTTTTGTTTGGTTTTTTTTTTTTCTTTTCTTTCTTTTCTTTCTTTTCTCTTTAAAGAGCTGGGAAATTATAACTGAAGATGAAGCAACAATGTATAGCAATCAGAGCCTTCAAATACCCCTCTCACAGAGTAATTGTGATATACAGACTCATCTTGCAGAAGAATTGAATGCCAGGCTTACTACCTCTGGAAGTTCAGCTGCTGGCCAGTCAGCTGCCTACACTGTAAATTATTTTTCTCGTTGTTCTAGTGTACAGAAATATCTATAATTTGCACAAAATGTTACTAGTGGTAGGATTAGATGCATAAATTAATTTAGAAATTATATCTGTAATCTTATCTGTAGAGCAGAGAATTTAACAGGAATCTTTTTACTGTAGAACCCTGTCTAAGCAAACATTCTGTTCTCCCCCATTTTGTTTATATTAATTTCTGCCTGAGATTAAAACACACTTGCTTGAACTATTTTTCAGTCTGTAAATCTACCTCTTATTCTAGTGCTATACTGAGTGCTGCTGAAAACTACAGATGAAGGAAGCTGTGTATATTCTGAAAGCTTATTTCTGAGCATGTTGTGCTATATTGGTGACCTTTTCCACTAGGACAAGTTTTAAGATAACTTGTTTTTCATTGTGAACATTGGAATAAGGTTTTATGATTGGACTGAATAAACCTGATCCCTCCATAGCAGTGAAAAAGGGACCTTGTTCATACTGTTCCACAGCCCTCGTGCCAGTTACGAAACTTGTGTAACCTCTCAGTGAGTCTGTTCAGCTTGCTAACCCAGCAGAAAACTATCCTCTTTTTCCCTAAATTTATTTATTTATTTATTAAGTTTTAGCAAATGGTAGGCTGTCTGACAAATATTGTGACAGCAAAGGGGAAGTATCAGGAGTACATATCCAGGAGTGAGACTTGGCTTTTTGGTGGTAGCAAGCAATTAAATAAGCTCAGCTGTCTTGTGAAACCCAAGCTCCCCAAACAGCCTTGTAAGCTGATACCTGACTTGAGAAATCCGCTGTCCATTGAGGAAAGCCTATAGAGGTGACCAGACCATCTAGTCTGTAACCTTTTGGTATTTAAATAAAATCATTAGCTTTTCTGATGCTGACAATGCCATTCCTAATGTAAATTTGGAATTACGTTTTTCTAAGTTTGTACAAAGGCATCACTAGTATTGCTGGAAAGAGCAAAGCGAGAGTAACAAGACTGTTCTGCTATAACTTCACTATTCAGAATCCTGTGAACAGAAAGAAAACTCATTTCATCTTGCTTAGGTGGCCTAAGCAGAGGAAGAGATGGATGTTCAAATTATTTGCAAGAGCTAGCTAGCAGATAGTCCCTTCACCTTGATCACCTCCAAAAAATAATTCTAAAAATGTAGTCATTCTTTTTCTTCTGAAGTATTGTGAAAGGGTATGTAGATAGGGAAAAATTCCTTCAAATAATCAGGGAAATTCTGGAGCAAAAAGAATTACAGTTGCTTAATTGTAGTAGATGAGATCTAAATATGGCTCTAGGCAGAAAGATGGGTCCTTATGCAAAGACCAGGGATAGAATTACTCTTCTCAAACTGGATGCCTCAGACTCCCATATCTTGTCATTATTAACTTAATCTACTTGCTGAAAACTTGTGTTAGCTATGATATATCACAGGCTTTAATCTAATGATGACAATACATTTCTGTACTGTAAAACAATTGTAACTGGTTGCAATCAACTCTTAATGTTTTATGTGCCAAAACATTGTTATGGCTTTCAAAACTTTCACAAGACTGTATTATTCTGTTTATAGGTTATAATAGACACTATGAACTTACCATTTCTAGCAGTGTTAGGAGTTTCAAAAATACTATATTAAATCAGCATTTCTAAATGAATAAGATGCTTTAAGATGAAAACTGTCATGGTTTGATAACCATGGTTGACTGTTTGCTGCCATCCTTAAAGCTGCAATAATAGCTAATATGTCATTCTTCTTCACTACTTCAAGAACCATTCCAGCAGAAGAGGTAGCCTGCAAACATACAGAGTTGAAGAGCAACCTGCACATCCAGTGGTACGTCCTTTTAAAAAAAAAAAAAAAAAAAAAAAAAAGCAAAAAAAAAAAAAGCTCTTGTAGTGGAGAAGCTGAAGGATTTTCTTTCTGTAAAACATTTTTTTCTTAACTGTGTATTATGTGCTGACATTTAAAATGAGACTTGGCCTTCTGCTTCTGGCAGCTGTCCTGACAAAATTGCAAGGCTAGCAAGATTGGACTTCAGTTGTAAAGCGTACATGCTCCAACTTTGTGCTTTTAGCTTAACGTTAGTTTAATGCTTCAATGGAGCCTGCCGAAGGAAGTAGCTTTTCCATGAAGATAAGAGTGTTTTGGTTTTCAGATTGTTTGCTTTATAATTAAAAGCTGTACTACTATCTGTACATTATGTGTTCATGGTGACACTGCAAACCTGTGAGCTCATAGACAGAAGTACAAGGCTGGGTCAGCTTAAACCAGGTATGTAATGGAATCCTTTTAGATTAAGAGCTTGAACTGGAAAACAAACAAAACACAAAAACCCATAACAGCAAAAACAAAACAAAAAAAAAGCGCAAAACAAAAAAGGAAAGCCAACAGAAACCTAAGTAGCAACAACAAATAATGATAAAATATCTGTTACTTCATACTATTCAGTAAGGATTTAAATACTGCTTTTCTGTTTCCTTTGGTTTGCAAAAATTGCGAACCTTCTGGATTATAGCTTTGTGGGTTGAATTTGACAGAGGAAAGCCTTTTCACAGTCAGTTGCATAGTTTTCTTAACTTTTTCTTGTGTTATCACTAATATTTAGTTACTGCCTACTTCATCTGGATTACCCCCAGGCTGGGAAGAACGACAAGATGAAAAAGGAAGGTCATATTACATAGATCACAATTCTAGAACCACTACTTGGATAAAGCCAGTTGTACAGGTACTGTCTGTCTTGTAATTTTATTAATGTTTTTATTAATTTGACTTTTTTTAACATCTCCCATAGCAGAAGTACAGTTTAGAGACCTCTTTGAAATAGAATAGGTAGAAAGCATAAGCTGGTAAAGCTCTACATAAAATATCTAAGAGAATGCAGGGAGTTAAGAAACAGTAATATTTATGGCAATTCACTCTACTAGTAATGTACCAAGAAAGCTTTCTAGAGAATGATAGCTGATTGGGAGGGTTGAAAGACTTTTTAACCTTGGTAGTGTAATCAGTGATTGTTAGTCAATGCTGTTGATATTAGACTAGCCAAATCTATGTACAGTGTTTGCTTTAAAAGATGTACCACCATCTGCACTTGCTTTATGAGACTGCTTTCAGGAGTCAAAAATATAGGTTATTAAAAAAAAAAAAATTGACCTTCAGGGCTGCTTTTTTTTTGTTTGTCATTTACTGTAGATTGCTATGGAAACAAGTCAGTTGTCAGCTGCACAAAACATTTCTGTAGGAAGACAACCACAGACAACATCAAGTGATTCATTGCAACAGTCTTCTCAGCAGCAGCCTGAAATGGAGCAAGGATTTCTCCCTAAAGGCTGGGAAGTCCGGCATGCACCCAATGGAAGACCATTTTTTATTGACCACAATACCAAAACTACAACATGGGTAATGGAAAACTCCTCTTATGGATTGAAATTCTAGTTATTCTCAAGTCAAAGCTTTGCTGCTTTCAGCAAGCTTCTGTAGATTTATTTATTTTTTTAGTACCAAGATAGCTGTGTCTGTTAAGGAATACATGCAATAAAAATGCAAAGTCATTTGAAATATCTGTCATAAGTAGAACATTATGAATTTTACAAATTGCATTGGTACTTGGAAGGAGGAAAATACTGATGTATATAGGAATCTGTTTTGCAGATGTAAAGCATCACCTAAAACCCACTTCTGTCGTAACTGTAAAACTTACATGCAATACCTTGTATGCATGAACAGAAATCAGTTTTGTAAACTTGCCGTCGATTACCTTGAATTTATCACATGGTACAGTGCACAGTGCAAACTTCTGTGAATTCTTAAGAAAGCAGGCCCTAGGCAGCTACAATATGGATGAGGGAGTTGTACAGCTGCAGTTCAAGAAGAGTGGTACTGCACACCACTAGGCAGTGCTAATAGATGGACTTAAGCATTTAAAGAGTAGGTGAGTAGTACTGTCAGGTGAAAGAGAAACAGAGAAATGCATTAGCTTAATGCAAAATGAATATCCATTTCTTCAGGATTATGGAAAGACCTAATTTAACATGAACACCTTCCCCTTACCCCATCCCCCCCAAAAACAAACACACAATCCACCCCCCCCCCCCCCCCCCCCCCCACACCACCACAAAAACACAAAAAACAAAA